>BLSH010269068.1:288146-313596 GCA_018402905.1 Glandirana rugosa
AGAGGAGAGACGTGTTTAGAGGGAGGAAGTGTCGAGAGGAGAGACGTGGAGAGCTGTGAAGGAGGGAGATTTGTGCAGAGAGGAGATCTTGGAAATGGGTAGATTTATGCAGAGAGGAGAGCTGGGAAAATAGAAGATTGTGCAGAGAGCAGAACTAGGAAAATGGGAGATTTGTGCAGAGAGGAGAACTGGGAAAGGGGGAGATTTGTGCAGAGAGGAGAACTTGGAAAGGGGGAGATTTGTACAGAGAGGAGAGCTGGGAACAGAGGAGATTTGTGCAGAGAAGAGAACTGGGAAAGGGGGAGATTTGTGCAGAGAGGAGAAATGAGAAAGGGGGAAATTTGTGCAGAGAGGAGAGCTGGGAAAGGGGGAGATTTTGCAGAGAGGAGAACTGGAAAAGGGGAGATTTGTGCAGAGAGGAGAGCTGGGAAAGGGGGGGATTTGTGCAGAGAGGATAGGTGGGAAAGGGGAAGATGTGTGCAGAGAGAAGAGCTGGGGAAATGGGAGATTTGTGCAGAGAGGAGAGGTGGGAAAGGGGAGATTTGTGCAGAGAGGAGAGGTGGAAAAGGGGGAGATTTATGCAGAGAGGTGGGAAAGGGGGTGATTTATGCAGAGAGGAGAGCTGGGAAAGGGGAGATTTGTGCAGAGAGGGAAAACTGGGAAAGGGGGATTCCTACTTATTACTATTTGGTGCCGCTGTACTTCTCTACCCTAAGGAGGGCGTGGTTGGGGGGGTGGAGTTTGGGCGTACTTGGGGACGGGTGTGGGTGTGGTTGGGGGTGGGAAGTTGCACTGGGAGGGAGAGTTCCTGCACTTATTCTCTGAGAAAAAAGCCCTGCATAAAAGTATGGATATTGAAACATGTGAAAGGCAATGGACTTTATAGACACGTAACTGTTTATAAAAATATAATTTTTCTTAAATCTATATTTTAAAAAAGCATTCAGCTTGATACGTATCAAAATTTGAACATAGACACTAAAACCACATAGATAGAACAAGCAGTCTATTCCCCACCACTATGCAATACTAGGACATATTGTGATAAGCATATTGTATAGTAATGCAATTGGTAGTCCTTCCAAGGTTTGGGTACTGCTTGCCTTTGTGCACACTAGCTTGACATGCTTTGCGATACCCTACCGCTTCTTCGGGAGCTAATAGTGCCTATTATGATACAAAAATATATAATAAAATACAATATAAACATGTGTATTGAAATCATTATAGAATAACATTAATAACAATAGCATTGCATTGCTCAGACTTAAAAATGCACACTCACTTGTATGCAAAATAGGCAGTAAAATGCTGGCTCCAGGCCACTAGGAAACCCCAATGGTGGAACCCCACAAGCACGGCTTATATGTCACATATGGGGGCACATAGATGGAACTACAGGCATCAACAATTAAGATTGTAAGTTAACTAGTAATAAAATATATTCATAATAGCTGTAGCAAAAATGATAGAATATGCAGTATTATAGAAAAATAGTAGTGATAATATTGGCGAGAAAAAGGGTAATCTGCTTACTTGTATTGAATTTTATAGTTTGGTGGTCCTCAAATGCACCCAGGTTTGTAATTGAACTAGACCCGATAGTAACATGCTCTCCACTTGTTTGGGAGGACAGAAGTATAGTCCCAGATGACACACCACACAATGAGAGGAAATTGGCTGTTTGTATATGAGGATACAAGGATGAGAAGCCTGTAGATTTAATAGTAATATTACCGCTTAGACCCCTAATGAATTATGTGCATCGCCATAAATATTTTATTATATCTTTTCATGTGAAAGCACTGAAGAAATGACACTTTGCTACAATGTAAAGTAGTGAGTGTACAGCTTGTATAACAGTGTAAATCTGCTGTCCCCTCAAAATAACTCAACACACAGCCATTCATGTCTAAACCGCTGGCAACAAAAGTGAGTACACCCCTAAGTGAAAATGTCCAAATTGGGCCCAACGTGTCAATATTTTGTGTGGCCACCATTATTTTCCAGCAGTGCCTTAACCCTCTTGGGCATGGAGTTTACCAGAGCTTCACAGGTTGCCACTGCAGTCCTCTTCCACTCCTCCATGATGAAATCACAGAGCTGGTGCATGTTAGAGACTTTGCGCTCCTCCACCTTCCATTTGAGGATGCCCCACGGATGCTCAATAGGGTTTAGGTCTGGAGACATGCTTGGCCAGTCTATTACCTTTACTCTCAGCTTCTTTAGCAAGGCAGTGGTCGTCTTGGAGGTGTGTTTGGGGTCATTATCATATTGGAACACTGCCCCGTGGCCCAGTCTCCAAAGGGAGAGGATCATGTTCTGCTTCAGTATGTCACAGTACATGTTGGCATTCATGGTTCCCTCAATGAACTTGTGCTCCCCAGTGCTGGCAGCACTCATGCAGCCCCAGACCATGACACTCCCACCACCATGCTTGACTGGCACTGGTTCCCGCCACACAAGGTTCAAGTAATCCATGTCCTTAAGGCCCGTACACACGGTCAGATGGTTGGTCAACAACAGCCTGTTGGCCGAAAATATGATCGCGTGTACACACGATTCTACAGCCAATTTCCAATCATAGTCCAACAGAAGTTGGACAACAAGACTAGAAAACTTGTGTTGGCCAACAAGGAGTTGGCCAATTGTTGGCTCGTGTGTACAGAAGTTTACCAACATTTTGTTGGATTTGCAAACACGCATGCTCGGAATCCAGGAAGCTTTGGTCGTGTAAACCTGTGTTCCTAATTAACAAATCACATTCACCTGAACTTCCTTGTTATACGCTCATAACACTTCACTACGTTCGGCTTTGTTGGCCGATTACTTGACTCATGTCAGTACGCTAGACAAAACCACCAACAGCCAATTTGGGCAAAAGTTGGACATTCGGTTGGCCAACAATCTGCGTGTTTGTATGTAGCTTAAGTCTGCTTGTCTTCAGCAGCTTGCTTGTTTGTGGGATTTCTTGTGCATCATCTTTAGAAGAGGCTTCTTTCTGGGACGACAGCCACGCAGACCAATTTGATCCAGTGTGCAGCGTATGGTCTGAGAACTGACAGGCTGACCCCTCCCCCCTTCAACCTCTGCAGCAACGCTGGCAGCACTCATAAGTCTATTTCCCAAAGACAACCTATGGATATGACGCTGAGCATGTGCACTCAATTTATTTGGTTGACCATGGTGAGGCCTGTTCTGAGTGGAACCTGTCCTGGTAAACCACAGTATGGTATTAGCCACCGTGCTGCAGCTCAGTTTCAGGATATTGGCAATATTCTTATAGCCTAGGCCATCTTTATTTAGAGCAACAATTATTTTTTTCAGATCCTCAGTATGAGAGAGTGAGAGCGATAACACCAAATTTAACACGCCTGATCCCCATTCACACCTGAGACCTTGTAACACTAATGAGTCACATGACACTGGGGATAGGAAATGGCTAATTGGGACATTTTCATTTAGGGGTGTACCCACTTTTCTTGCCAGCGGTTTAGACATCAATGGCTGTGTGTTGAGTTATTTTGATGGGACAGCAAATTTACACTATTATACAAGCTGTACACTCACCACTTCACATTGTAGCAAAGTGGCATTTCTTCAGTGTTGTCACATGAAAAGATATAATAAAGTATTTACAAAAATGTGAGGGGTGTACTCACTTTTGTGAGATACTGTATACCTTTCACCAGGGTCTGGATGGAGCCGGAGGTCCATAAGCCGGATAAAGGGGAATCAAAAGCCTGTACCGCCTGTCTCTGAGCAGCGCCTGTTAGGACTGACCCTCTGATGCTGTTTAAATGTGCCCCGACTGAGATCACGCACCAGAAGCGTCTGGCGTCACTCAGCCCGACCACCGTCGCGCTGTGCATGCGCACGCGGCCGAGTGTGTGCACTGGATCACAGCTCAGCCGAGCGGGTCCCAGTGCTCATCGGTCGCGGGCTCCCGAGGTGGACAATGGGGGTGGAGAACACCCCCCGCTTGCCATGGACCGATTCCCCACTCTTGTCAACATATGTGACAGATGAGCCGTGCTTGTGGGGTTCCACCATTGGGGGTTTCCTAGTGGCCTGGGGCCACTCTGAGCAATGCAATGCTATTGTTAATGTTATTCTATAATGATTTTAATATATATGTTTATATTGTATTTTATTATATATTTTTGTATCATAATAGGCACTATTAAAGAGGAAGTAAACCCTAATAGGGTTTACTTCCTCTGTGTTACCCTGCAATGTAAAAGCATAATGGGCTAGTATGCATCGCATATTAGCCCATTATGTGCCACTTACCTGCATTGGAAGCTCAGCGATGTCCCCGCTCCAGGCCACATCCATTTTCTGCCCCTCTTCCTTCCGGGGCAGTGATCTTCGGCTCTGTGACTGTCCGGAGTCGCGTGGCGTCACTCCCACGCGGAGGCCGTTTCTTCACTGCGCATGTGCCAGATGACGTGGGCACATCACAGTACACTGCATATCTCCTAAACCGTGCAAGTTTAGGAGATATACAGGGAACCAACAGGCAAGCCTTATTATAGGCTTACGTGTAGGTTAAAGTGGTTGTCACGGGTTGACAACCACTTTAAGCTCCCGAAAAAGCGATTGGGTATTGCGAAACATGTCGAGCTAGTGTGCACAAAGACAAACAGTACCCCAACCTTGGAAGGACTACCAATTGCATATGGTTACCATTACTATACAATATGCTTATCACAATATGTGTATTGCATAGTGGTGGGGAATAGACTGCTTGTTCTATCTATGTGGTTTTAGTGTCTATGTTCAAATTTTGATACGTTTCAAGCTGAATGCTTTTTAAATTATAGATTTAATAAAAATTATATTTTTATAAACAGCTACGCCTATAAAGTCTATTGTCTTTCACATCTTTAGATTCCTGGGCATAGTTATACACCCCAATATCACTCTTTATTTTCTGTATGGAACACTTTTGTACACTCTGAAAAAATGTACTGAATATGGAGTGGATGGGTTGTATTGGTGTTTAAGCCTGTGTCTTCGCAATGCCATGTTAAGTTTTCAGTAAACAGAAATGTTTTTTTTTTTTTTTTTCAATAAAAATGATATGATTTTAAAAAATGTTCTATACATGCCTGCTTTGCAGTAGTAGGTAAAGTGAGCTAACTTGACAGCTACTACGCAAGTGTGATAGCGTGATGTGCTGTTGTATGCTACAAATGTCACATCCAAATCCTTGTTATTGCTCATTTGTTACCCCATACTCTAGCCGATTATGCCAAGCAATTCTCTTTTAGAAGTCTCACTGCATGTAAACAGATACACATCATTTCAGTAATTCCAATATAACATGGCACAAGTCCTCAGAGATAATGCAAACTTCAGTTGTTCATTTGCTTAACAGACAGATAAATACATAGACTCAATCTACATTTTATAATACTTAAAAGTTTCAAGACATTGTAACAGACTGGAAGACTGCTTAAGAACATGAAAATGCACACTTAAATGTTTTATTGTCTTCCAAGTCATTTTCCAGTTTCTAATTATCCTTCCAATATCTTACAAACTCTATAAATTTCATTATGCATTTAAATGTATTACCACACTTTCAATGTCCAATTATTTCACAAAATAGCTGTTGTGATTCCAAGCAAAAAAAAAATGTTATAATCATGCACTTCTAAGAATCTCAAGATCACTGCATATGTACTATTTATATACATTGCTTTTACATTCTCATTCTCTTAGATGTGATGGCAGACATAGAATTATTGTGTAATATGATCAGTTACAGTCAACTTGGGCAACAATTCTATGTTTGTGTGCACTCTTCAAAAGACATCCAGTGGACAATTCTCGCCAAAGGTAAAACCCAACCTGCCTTATTGCTATTGTTTTCCTGAGATAAGCTAGCATTACTAATACCCCTATGGTGCTGCACTTTCCTTCCCTATAGGAATGAGATTCCAATTGCCCTGACCATGGATTTGTTTTAAGAAAAAGCAATGTTTGCCAAATGAAAATCCCATACAGCAATAACAACCTGAAGGAGATTCTAGCTCTTCACCACTTTATTAAAAAAAGTGTTAATTTTTTTAGTATTTGTCTACATGCTGAAACACAGGTCACCAGAACTACACAGGGTCTAAAATGTGCGATGTTTTTCAAGCCTACAATAAAAAAGGTTCACTTTAAAGAATATATATAATGACAAATGTCTTATTGTTGTTTAAGTCCCTAGGGGAACAAGTATATAAAGCATTAAAATCTATTGCTTACTTTTTAAGCAGCATGGTCAGAGACAGTGGCATCCCTACAAGGGGGCGGGCAATTTCTCCTCTCCCCCGAAATGCTGCAGCAGCCCGGTTGACACAGCACAGGACACAGAGACTGAGCACAGAGCAGAGGGAGGATCTGCCCACCGCCCCGCTCACCTAGACACTGATTGAAGGACCAGAGCCTCCTTGGAGGCTGTGCCCGGTCCCGGATCCAGGCTCCTGATGTCACCCATCTTGCCTCCAATCAGGGCTGGATATCGTGGTGTGGAGTTGGCCATTCTTGGGGTGTTCTGTGTTGAAGGATCTGACAGGACTCAGAAGACAGAAAATCACAGCTACCAGGCCAGCTGACTACCAGGAAGACAGGTGAATGAGCTATCACACCAAGGCAGAGCAAAGTCCTTATTGGGGTGACTGGGGTCAAAAGTTGTAAAGGGGGTATCTAAGAGTAGGGGGCTCTTGGTGGAGAGTGTGTGGGGGGTATTTATAGAGAGTGGGGGTATTTGTGAGGAGTGGGGGTGAATTTGTGACAGGGACGTAGGTATGGAGGGGGGGGTCAGGGGGGTTAAACCTCCCAGAACATTGTGCCAAACATCAAATAGGTGTGTCCTTCTTTTCTTTTGGCCTAGCCTTACTAATTTTGCTCAATCAGGCTCAGATTACCTTACCACTGCAATGTTGCTACTGGCAATATAGTACTGACACTAGTTTTGGGGGTTATTATTAAGTCTGCTGACACCAATACTAGGGGTTAATAGTGCATCCACTGACACCAATACTTGGGGCTAATAGTGCATCTGCTGACACAAAAACATTTATTTTTTTCAGTTATATGATTTAGTGGTGAAAATTATTAGTGCACCCCAGTTTTGACTGTTGTGTCTTATGTGCCCCCTCCATATAGTGTTCCTAGAGTCATTACTGGTCGGAGATGTTTCTCTCCATCCAGCAATGCTATGTAGCACACTACTCTAGCCACTTCCCGCCCAAGGTACATCCTGTGAAGTCCTGGACTTTGAGTGGGGATAGCTGAATGATGCTTGCAGCTACAGGCATCATCCAGATATAGTTTTTTTCAGCCGGCAATTCTGTGCACCATAAGAACAATCATAGCGGCAGTTCAGCTGCTTTATTATTCTTACACTATAAAACAGTAGGATCCCACGCTCACTAGTACAGAGGAATGATATATGTTTTAAAATAAAATACTTAAAATAAATTTCCAAGATAGGTATAAAATTGAAATGGCAGCACGCATAAACAACAGATCAATATTGTTCAAAAATGCACTAAAACCCATATGCAGCTCCTGTGATATGCAGGTAAAATTGATTCAGAAGATAGTCTTTCAAAGTATGATGATAATGAAAACAGTTCAATCAAATGACAGCATATCTTTGGAGTATCTCCGATATGAAAAAAATGGATTTGGCTTACCAGATGGTAGTGGTATACGCGCGGGTGTTTTAAATCCCAAACGGGCGGTTGCTCATCAGATCCATTGGAATCGGTGTGACAAATCTTGGGGGGGACCTCTGATGCCAATGGGGGACGATCCTGGGTCCTAGTGGTCAGCTCCTCCTGGCGAGGGGGGAGGGGGGTTGAGAAGCCCTTGAACCTGGGTGGGCACTGGTGAGGAGGGGTACGGATTTAAAACACCCGCGCGTATACCACTACCATCTGGTAAGCCTACATCCATTTTTTTCATATCGGAGATACTCCAGAGATATGCTGTCATGTGATTGAACTGTTTTCATTATCATCATACCTTGAAAGACTATCTTCTGAATCAATTTTACCTGCATATCACAGGGGCTGCATATGGGTTTTAGTTATTATTCTTACAGGCGGCGGGAGGGGACGTCCCCCCTCCCGCCACCCTCTGGTGCTTCTCCCAGCCCGTCCATGCCATTGGCGAGCCGGAGAACAAATCAGTCGTCAGTGGAAGTTAGCCATAGAGATTTCTAGTGACCAGATGGCCCTCATGTGACATCTGGGCTGGTGGATGTAAACAATGCCGGGGACTCGGCAGGAAAGGCCGAGACAGTTTATTTTTATTTTATCTCGGTCTTTCCAGCCTGGAAGAGATGTGGGGTCTATAGACCCCATATCTCTCCATAAAGAGGACCTGTCACGCAATATTCCCATTACAAGGGATGTTTACATTCCTTGTAATAGGAATAAAAGTGATCCAAAAAAATTTGAGAAAGTGTAAAAATAAAAAATAAAAGTGAAATGAAGAATATATAAAAAAAAAATTTAAAGCGCCTCCGAAAAATCTCTGCGCAAATAACGTGTGATATAAAAAGTTGCAGCGACCGCCATTTTATGCCCTAGAATCTCTGTTAAAAAAACATACATAATGTTTGAGGGTTCTGAGTAATTTTCTAGCAAAAAAAATAGGATTTTCACTATAGGAGTGAAGAACCAGAGTTGGCCCGGATGGGAAGTGTCTAGGCTGGATAAATTTAGTTTGTGGCTCTGCTGTAACCAGCCGAGCAGCAATTTGTTTTCTAGGTCTGGTCACGTCTCCGTAAGCCTGGTGGTTATTACTCCTGCCTGCCTCTTGAAGAATCTTCCAGAAATAGAGTAGCAGGATGAGCCACTAGGTTATGAATGTTTATCTGACCTCAGCCAATCCCTTGGAGGTAGGCCCAGAAGGTGTATCTGAGAAGAGGCTAAATGTTAAGGAGGGTCTGTTCAGAGCCCTATTTTCTGGGGCCTCTGCCCCTAGGTGGCAGCCTGTGTTACTGATGAGCTGTTGCTGTCAGGCCTTAGCATGTACTTGACGGAGGGCCTGGAAAAAACTGGACTCAAATAAACTTTCTGTAGGACACTACTTTGGGAAGCTGGGCTGGAGAAGGACCCCTTTTACTGAAGAGTGTTGCAAAGAAGCTGGATGGGAGCTGTCTCTGGACAATGTAAGTAGGGCATTTTGCCTAGAGCTCCAGGTGTGCTTGTGCTTTGAGGGTTAGAACCAGAGGTTACTACAAGGACCGTGACTGCTCTTACAGAGTCTCAGACTAGCTGGCTGTCCCCTTTACCTCCAGGAATGTTGCTGAAGGACTTTGCTTGAGAATTTTTCTTCCTGTACCTGCTTGTGTTTTTAAAGTATCCTTCATCCTGATTCTTCTACCCACCTGTATTCAAGAACTGCAATAAATCTTCAAATAGACACACTCAAACGGAACCTGAATTTCATTGGTGTATTTGGGCACTGGTACCTTGTCCTGGCAGCCTCTGCATAGGTAAGGGAGACCTGGGCTATTTCCAGCAGCCCCTTTGGGGGTCAGTGCTATAGCTGCTTAAAAAGAGATGGCTTGGTGATTGACAGCTCTGGTTTCTGACAGCAGGGGCTGATCCAGATACCAGTGGTGCTATTCACAAAAAGAGATTGCACAGCCTGCTGTGCTGTGTGCCTATCAGGGCTGCTTTTACAAATACACAGCCTGGACAATGAGCTTTAAGCTTTATGTATGAGTAATGAGTGATGAATAATGTTGGGCTGTATTATACATAGTACTGATCTTTTTTTCATAAAAGTTAAAGCTGGGGGCGTGGCTTGGCACGCAACGCGGATGGTAGCATATCGAAGGAGCTCCTCTATCCCCACGGCCTTGCAGCCTAACACTGATACGCAACAGTTGATTATGGGCAAACCCAACCAGCTCCAGTCCAGGCCAAAATCACAGAGGTCATCCTTGGTACCAAGATCCCACAGCATATTGGATCTTTTCAGATCCCAGCAGCGACCTTCCCGTGGGGCAGACCTGTCCAAGATGGCGGTGATGGAGCACAATGAGGACTCCAGCGAGGAGTGGCAGGCTGCATTGGAGAACATCAGGAGACACCAATCCCCCCTTACCACCCCCTATCCTATGATATTTCCGTGTTTGTGGCAGACATTAAAAACACTTTCTCCTCCGCCATAATAGATTTGATAGTTGACTTACTGGCCCTGAATGAGAAAGTGATTAACAATGAACACACGGGACACAAGAGGGACAAGGCTATTGCCTACTTAACATCAGTCTCAGATGCCCATACTGCCCAACTAATCTCAGTAAACTGCCACCTGAAGGACTTAGATAACAGGGGTAGAAGCACAATATCAGGGTGCTTGGTTGCAGCTTTCCACGACCTGAGGAATAACACCACTGCAGATGCTTGCACCATCTCGTGGCCCAGGTATGTCTACACAGTTCTCTCCTGTACAGACTGACAGTTGGAGAACTTCTCTTGATGACCCTAGATGGATATCCATGTTGTTTTTTCTGTTTTCTTTTTTGGTGTTCCTTACACTGCTGAATATCTTAGCTAACCAATGCACCAGTGCACAACTATCGGTGCTGTGTCGGCCGACACTTATTCGACCCCAGGGGCTTTGCTAGGTCTACAAAAGATCTGGGGCTAGTGCCCATAGCAGCGAAGTAAAGAAAGTCATAAGCTTGATCTGGCATACAAATGTATATAATATACATGTGTATATATATATATATATATATATATATATATATATACAGTATCTCACAAAAGTGAGTACACCCCGCATATTTTTGTAAATATTTTATTATATATTTTCATGTGACAATACTGAAGAGATAGGTAATGTCACCAGCACACCAGGATCTCCAAACGAGTCCAATCTTTAATGAAATCATGGACAGTGTAAATTTGCTGTCCCCTCAAAATAACTCAACACACAGCTATTCATGTCTAAACCACTGGCAACAAAAGTGAGTACACCACTAAGTGAAAATGTCCAAAATGGACCCAATTAGCCATTTTTCCTGCCCAGTGTCATGTGACTTGCTAGTGTTACAAGGTCTCAGGTGTGAATGGGGAGCAGTTGTGTTAAGCAGACTAAGGACATGGATCCTGTGGTGTAATAAGACCAAGATGAACTTATTTGGTTCAGATGTTGTTAAGCGTATTTGGCGGCAACCAGGTGAGGTGTACAAAGACAAGTGTGCCTTGCCTACAGTCAAGCATGGTGGTGGGAGTGTCATGGTCTGGGGCTGCATGAGTGCTGCCGCCACTGGGGAGCTACAGGTCATTGAGGGAACCCTGAATGCCAACATGTATTGTGACATAATGAAGCAGAGCATCATCCCCTCCCTTTGGAGACTAGGCCACAGGGCAGTATTCCAACATGATAATGACCCCAAACACACCTCCACAATGACCACTACTTTGCTAAAGAAGCTGAAGGTAAAGGTTATGGACTGGCCAAGCATGTCTCCAGACCTAAGCTCTATTGAGCATCTGTGGGGCATCCTCAAATGGAAGGTGGAGGAGCCCACAGTCTCTAACATCCACCAGCTCCATGATGTCGTCATGGAGGAGTGGAAGAGGACTCCAGTGACAACCTGTGAAGCTCTGGTGAACTCCATGCACATGCCCTATTTTCCATGCAATGCTGGAAAATAATGGCAGCCACATAAAATATTGACACTTTAGGCCCAATTTGGACATTTTCACTTAGGGTTGTACTCACTTTTGTAGCCAGCAGTTTAGACATCAATGGCTGTGTGCTGCATTATTTTGAGGGGACAGCAAATTTACACTGTTATACAAGCTGTACACTCACTATTTGACATTGCAGCAAAGTGTCATTTCTTCAATGTTGTCACATGAAAAGATATAATAAAATTTCCTGAAAGACTCCATGGTAGCCTACATGTGGGGTTTAGCCCCGCCTCTAATACCCTATAGGATACCTCTTCCATAAATCTTTGCTCCGAGCCAGCGACCGTGTTCCTTTTTTGTCCTCCTCGCGGGACCGAGTAGATGGTCCTCTTACCCGAAGATTTCCCTGCTGCAATCAGGATCGCCGAGCCGCGACTCAGGAGATGGAGAAGTCGCATACTCCTATAAGCCCTAGCTACTAGCGGGGTATGGAGGGGGCAAGTGGAAGAGGCGCTGAAGAGGCCATGATGCCTAGCCACTGGCAGGCAGGCTGCGCATTTTGGCCACAAGCCTAGCTACTAGCGGGCGGCCTAGAGTACCCCAAAAAGGACGGCATGGGCATTACCTCGGGGAAGGAGATGTGGCAGCATTCTGGAGGATTACCTTACATGGCAGCAAGTGTTTGTATTGGTCTCTCTGTTGTTTTCTCTCTTTCTTTCTCTGTTTTCTTCTCCCTGGTGGTCCATGGCTGGCAGGCATGGCGGCTAGTTTCCTGGTGCGTTTCAGCCTTCCTGGTTGTTACTCGCGGCTGTATCATGCATGCACAAGGCCGGGACCAGAATGAGGCTTGGCTGACATGTGCGCGGTTCTGCCAGAGCGGCGGAGGCCACGCATGCGCAGCCGCGATGCAGTGACGTCACAATGTCGCCAAACTTAAACAGGGAAGAAGTCTGCTGTCTTTGGGAATGATTGTGGGCTTCAGCGGCGACTTCCCTGAGAACTGACCTGTCTATTCTAAGGTAGGCAGGGGTGCTGCTTGGGTCCAGACTCCAGGGGGAGCTGGGATGGCATTAACCCTGGCTCTTCTTTTACAGCCAGAGACGCTTCACCGCCAGCCTGGGGCCAGCCCTCCCACCCCAGGTACGCTCTCCCTGGGATGTATCCTGCTGGGGGGGTGGAGGGGTGGGGGTACAGCAGTGGCAATTACCCTAACCCCTGTGTCTATCTTTCCTCTGCTTGTTTGTTTCAGCTCCTCTAGGTCGGATCATCACCGCAGTTCTCACAGAAGAAATGGTTCATCTAAGTCTCATGGCCGACACTCCTCTTCCAGATCTAAGCACAGCGGTTCACCCTCTAGGTCAAGTCACCATAGTAGCGACCCGGCTCATCACTCTGCGACTCACTCCAGTTGTTCAGCCGAGCATACCTGCTGGCGGTGCAGGTCGCAGGCACCGATCGGGAGATCTCTCTGTGACCTCTGTGCTATGCAAAAGCTGCCTGCGAAAGAGGAGAGATGGTTCAGCTGGAGTCCCTTGTGAAAAGGGTCATCAAGGAGTCTCTTAAAGACATAGAGACTGGTAGAACTCGCGAGTCTCCTGCAATGCCCGGGGGCACACCAGTGGGAGAGCCGCAAGCTCCAAACACCTGGGATCTCTCCCAACCAAGTCACCCCTCCGCCAATTCTTCAGAGGACGATTCGGAGACTGAGGAGCCATATGGGGGTTTGATTTTGCCCTGGTCACCCCGTTGGTCAAGGCAGTAAGGGACGCTCTGAATTGGGAAGATCCAGTGGTCGCTCCTCCTAAACAGAGAAAATATTTCAAACAGTTAAAGAAGGCTCGAGCCAACTTCCCCTTTCTCACAGAGCTGGGTGAAGTCATCGAAGTCATCTTGGAGGAGTGGTCCAAGGTTGACAGAAAGAACTCTATGCTACCTAAAGTTCTGAAACTGTACCCCTTCAAGGAAGAGGAGGTCATACACCTGAAATCAGCCCCCCTAGTGGATGTGGCTGTAATGAGGCTGGTCAAGCATGTCACACTCCCTCTGGAGGATACGGTCTCCTTTAGGGATGCCCTGGATAGACAGATTGACTCTGACCTCAACAAGGCATACCTGTCTGCAGGTATGGCATGTAAGCCTGCCTTAGCTCTGGTGGCAACATCAAAAGCTATGGAGCGGTGGACAGACAGTGTGGACGAGACACTCAAGAATGTCTCGACGAGGTGGCCAAGAGTTCTCCCATCCAGGAGCTCAGGCTGGCTGCCGCCTTCCTGGGGGAGGCCTCTCTTGACATTATTCAGCTATTGTCTCGGGTTATGCTCTCCACCGCCACTGCCAAGCGGGCCTTCTGGCTCTGTCCATGGCAGGCCGACCCTGCATCCAAGCAGGTATGGTGCCGTATCCCGTTCGAGGGGTCTTCTTCCTTCAGAGACAAGTTGGATGCGTCCATAACCTGAGCCACTGGGGGTAAGTAGTGGTTCCTCCCTCAGGACCAGCGTGGGCAAGGCCGGGGATGCCCCTTTTTTAGGAAGCAGAAGCAGGACCGTGCCAGGGAAGCACGCAGCTACAAGCCTGGCAGGGAATTCTCCAGGTCTTGGAAGTCCAGGCAGTCGTCTTTCAAGAAGGCTACTAAGAGTGGTCTGACTGGTAAGGGAAGACCTTCCAAGTCCTTTTGAGATTGGGCCCGCCCAAGCATGTTAGGTGGGTGCCCGTCTGCTCCGCTATCAGCATGTTTGGGCAGCCTCAATCCAGGATGGATGGACCGTCAGAACGGTCTCCCAGGGCCATACTTGGACCTTCAGCAAAGCACCCAGACTAAGATTCGTTCCCACAGCCCTTTCAGCCTCCAAAGAAAAAGGCAGACCTTTTTAGCCTACATAGACTTTTTGTTGGCACAAGGAGCCGCTATTCCCGTCCCAGACGACGAGCAAGGGTTGGGGATGTATTCCCATCTCTACATGGTGCGAAAAAAGAATGACACCTGGAGACCGGTGATCGACTTAACTCATTTGAACCACTTCATCAAGAAAGAAAGGTTCAAAATGGAAATGCTGTCCACAATCCATCAAGCAGTCCAGGCCGGGGACTGGCTAGTCTCCATAGACTTAAAGGACACATACTTCCACGTGCCGGTGGCAGCGGGGTTTCAGCAGTTCCTCCTGTTTTCCAAGGGGGAGCTCCATTGTCAGTTCACCTGACTGCCCTTTGGGCTATCAACCTCTCCTCGAGTCTTCTCGAAGGTCCTGCTGGCCATAGTGGCACTGTTAAGAACCAGAGGTATCCGGCTCTATCATTATCTGGACGATCTGCTCCTATTGGCACAGAGCAAATCTCAAATAATAGAACACAGGGATCAAGTCATCACCACCCTCCAGGAGTTCGGTTGGCTCCTCAATCTGGAGCCACTTAGAGCCCTCACAGTCCCTTATATACCTCGGTGCTCTTTTCGACACAACTCAGGGCACCATTTCCTTACCCTAAGAGAAGATAGCGACAGTCCAGAACAGGATATGGCTAGCCCTCTCATCATCGTACCTTCAGGCCATCCAGTGCTTGAAGATTATTGAGACAATGGTATCAACCATTCCCATGGTGAAGTGGGCACAGTGGAGAATGCAACACTTTCAAAAAGGGTTTCTTCAACAGTGGCAGTCAGGCGACAAGTCTCAACGCATCTACATCTCTCCGACCATGAGGGGCTCCCTTCTCTGGTGGCTTCATCGAAAGAACTTGCGCAATTGCCAATCCTTTCTTCCCATCACATGGGTGACTATCACATCGGATGCTAGCAACAGAGGCTGGGGTGCACACTGTCTAATGGAGGTGGCTCAGGGCATCTGGAACATCCCCTCTCGGGGGTAGTTTCAAACTTCCTGGAACTACGAGCAGCCTTCAAAGCGCTACAGGCCTTTCACCATCTGACAGCAGGATCAGCTGTATTACTTTGATTAGACAATACCACAGTGGTGGCCAACATAAGGAAACAGGGGGGAACACAGAGTCGGAGTTTGCTGCAGGAATTGGAGCCAATCATGTTATGGGCGCAGAAGAATCTGAGCAACATCACAGCAACCTATGTTCCCAAAGTGCTGAACGTCCAGGCGGATTTCCTCTCTCGAGTCCGCCTGGACAACAACGAATGGTCTCTCCACGAGGAAGTGTTTGCGTGGATCTTATCTCTGGGGGTCTCTCCAGAGGTAGACCTCTTTGCCTCACCATGCAACAAGAAACTAGCGAGGTACTATTCAAGGTTCCGGGACCCTCAGGCCTACGGGGTCAATGCTCTCACAGAGCAGTGGAGGTTCCGCAGAGCTTACGCCTTTCCTCTGATACCAATAATCCTCCAATTTCTGCGGAGGCTCAGAATGGAAGATATGGAAGTGGTGGCTGTAATTCCTTACTGGCCCAACAGGCCCTGGTTTCCTCTTCTATCACTTCTCAGCTACAGGGACCCAGTCCCATTACCACCCAGACTAGATCTGCTGTCCCATGGTATGTCCTTACGTCCATGCCCGGCCCAGCTGAAGGTGTGGTTCTTGAAAGGGAAAGGTTGGAGGCACTAGGGTGCCCAAAAAAAGCGATTCCCTCACTCCTAAGTGCAAGGCGAATGAGTACGAACCGAGTCTATGAGAGAATCTGGACTAGGTTCACAAACCATATGTCCTCCCGATCCAACCCCTGTGATTCTCCATCAGTCCAGGACATCCTGAGTTTTCTGCAGTCGAGTCTAGACCTATCTGTAAGTTCTCTCCCGGTACAGGTATCGGCGATCTCTGCATTTACTGGAGTATCATGGGCCAGGCACGCCCTAGTTCACCAATTCTTCAGGGGAGCAGTCAGGTTGAGACCACAGAGAAAATTGCGGTTTGCTAAATGGGATCTTCCACTGGTTCTTGATTTCTTCTCTTGGATGCACAAAACACTCTCAATCAGTGAGCTTGCTTGCAAGACTGCTTTCCTTGTGGCCATAATGTCAGCAAAGAGAATTTTGGAGATTCAAGCTTTGGGAGCCAAAGAGCCTTTTCTTGCCTTCTTCCCAGACAGGGTGGTCCTAGTTCTGATGCTCGGGTCAAATCCCAAGGTCACTTCAATCTTCCATTAAAATCAGGAGATAGTGCTACCTTCCTTTGAGACAACGGAAGGCTCGGGCTTGCACCCCCTTGATGTGGTAGTCACCCTAAGACTGTATCTGGAAGCCCTTTCACCAGTCAGATCATCTATTTGTTCTGCTCAATGGGAAGAAGAAGGGGCTGAGAGCCTCCATCAGATCCATTGTTGCGTACATCGTCCAGGCGATACAGTGGGCCTATAAAGAAAAGGGCTTGGTTCCTCCGCAGGCTGTGACAGCGCACTCAACTAGAAGTGTCTCGACCTCATGGGCGGCCTCACAGCATGTCGCCCCTGAAGTGATCTGCAGAGCAGCCTCCTGGTCCTCGATCCATACCTTCATGTCCCATTATTGTGTGGAGCCAGCCGCTCTATCTTCTGTTAACTTTGGCCATCAAGTACTGTCAGTGGACGGTGTTAAATAAATCTTTTGTTCAGCATTTTTGCCCACCCGGGTGTGTTTGGCGAGTTATTTCCCACACGTAGGCTGCCATGCAGTCTGTCAGGAAAACTGAAAATTTCCTACCAAATACATACCGTAATTTTCTTTTCCTGATGGACTCCATGGCAGCCGGAGTCCCTCCCAAATGTCTGGAGCAGGCTAGTTATGGAACACGGCCGTTGGCTCGGAGCAAAGATTTATGGCAGAGGTGTCCTATAGAGTATTAGAGGCGGGGCTAAACCCCACGGGTAGGCTACCATGGAGTCCATCAGGAAAGGAAAATTACGGTAAGTATTTGGTAGGAAATTTTCCGTTATTTACAAAAATGTGAGGGGTGTGCTCACTTTTGTGAGCATACTGTATATATTTTTACAGCTTTATACTAGGCCACGGGGCTGAGTAATTGCTACTTTCACACCTGGTTAGTGTACTCAGTCTTACAGCCTCCTGCTTTTACCTCCCATGTAACCCCCATTGTGTTCTTGATTAGCAACTCAACTCGTACGTTGTCTTGTTGCTACTACAAGCAATTTAAGGAGCCCCCTCTACAATTAATAAAGGTGTGCTATTTCTTAAAACTGTACATACGCTCCCTTCTATCAAAGGGATTTTTTCCTCTCTTCCTCCTCTTTCCTCCAGCCCTACCTTTTTCTTTCTCCTCTTGTCTTTCTCTCTCCGCATTATTTTCCCTCTTATCCCCCCTCCTCTCCTCCTTCCTTTCTCTACCTCCTCCCTTTTTTATCTCTTTTCTCCTTTCTTGTTGAGCAAAGGTTTCAATAACCCTTCTACTTTTCAGGATGGCTTACTCTTCACTTGGAAGGAACCCCACGTTGATATCACAACTTAAGGGGTCTCAACATCCCAGAGAAGAGAGTATCTCTTCTGAGGGAGCTGAAAAAAATTAAACCATCATTTGTATATCGACAGGAGATGCATTTCCAAAATTGTTCGATAGACATTTCCCTGAGGTGTTCCACATGCCAAATCCTACACACAAATCTAAAGGAGTGTCCATTCTGATTCACAAACATGCCAATTTTGAACTGACTCAGCAATATGCAGACCCTCAAGGCAGATTTCAATTCCTAAAAGGTAAATGGCATAGTTGGCCTCTGACTTTGGCCAATGTTTATTTCTCCAACTCGGGCCACCTCACTTTCTGCCGATGAATTATTGATGAGCTAAAAGGTGTTGCAGTTGGCTGTGTCTTGCTAGGGGGCGACTTTAACATCCCTCTGCACCCACTCCAGGATACTTCCAAAGGCAAGTCTAGTATTTCGCATTCCACCCTGAAGAAGATCAAGACCTCACTGAACTCCTGAGACTTTACTTATTATTCTGCTTTGCATAAAAAACACTCTTGTATAGACTATGACCCAACGTGACTTACCTCTACTGCACTCTTCCTCTATAGGCATACAGTCTCTCTCAGATCACTGTCCAGTGTCGATATCTTTAAACGTAATTGATGTACCCCATAAGTTGTGCAGCTGGCAGCTGAATCCAGCCTTGCTGACAGACCCTAATATTTCCAAACAAATGGCGACTGCGATTAACTCTTATTTTCAGCTTAATAACACAGAAGGAATGTCCCCCATAACGGTCTGGGAGCCATACAAATGCATTATAATGCTGCAAATTTATTCTAACACAAAAGTAAAAATAATCTATCAAAACTCTTGTGACTTTAGCGGGTAAAATTGCGACCTTAGAAGCCCAACATAAGCAGTCTCCCGTGGAAGCCATATCTGCCGTACTGCTGGAAGCCCGTGATTACAATCTTTGCTTAATCTCAACGTGATATGTGCCCTTTACTTTAAGAAAGGTTTCTTTTATGAACATGGGGACAAATGTGGCAATTCCTTGCCAAGGCCCTTAAAACACTGACCCGCACTAAAACAATCTTGTCCATTAAAGACACAGATGGCAAACCCTTGCAGAAATCAGATCAGATAGCTTTGAAATGTCATGCCCCTTATACCAAGCTCTACAACCTCCCCCTACCTCATAAACCATCGGAACTCCAAGGTGATAGGGACCAAATCCTTCGAGACTATCTTAAAGATAGCGGCATGCCCACTTTAACTCCCACTGAAATTGAATCCCTTGAGGCACCCATCACTGAAAAAGAAGTCTTGTTGGCAGTCAAGAACCTAAAACCTGGTAAAAGCCCAGGCCCTGATGGGTTTATGGCACATTATTACAAATCCTTTGTTGCACACCTAAAATGCCCTTTCTTCATGCCCTTAACCATTTAAAAACTCCCCAATCCATACCTGGAGCCTTCATGATGGCTCACACAACCTTAATTCCCAAACCGGCTAAGGACTCCATAGATTGTGCCAGCTACAGGCTGATCTCATTGTTGAACTTAGACTTAAAGATTCTGGCAAAAATCTTAGCCACCAGACTGACAGCCTTTTTATCCAAGCCTAGACCAGGTAGGGTTCATGCCAGGGCGAGAAGCTCGCGATAACGTCATAAAGGCCCATAACTGATCCATAATGCTCAGATAAGATTATTCAAAGGCCTTCTTCTGTCCACCAACACGGAAAAGGTCTTTGACCAAGTGGCCTGGGACTATCTGTTTGCAAAGTGCAGACACATAGGACTGGAAACTCATATGCTGTCTTGGATTGCCTCCCTATTACCACAAACCCCAGGCCCAACTTAAAATTAATGTCACCCTATAATGAGGCAGTGCACATAATTAATGGTATGAGACAAGGCTGCCCCCTTGTGCCTCTCTTGTGCATACTAACACTAGAGCCCTTTATTCGATTAACTCCAACCCAGACATAAGAGGTTTTCAAATAGGTCCCAAAACCTACAAAATATCCGTCTATGCAGATGACCTCCTCTTTTTCCATACTCAGCCACACACCTCCATCCCAAGCTTGATTAAAGCTTTTCAGCTCTTTGAACACATATCCAATATGAAAATCAACTATTCTAAATTGGAAGCCCTAAACCTCACCCTATCCCCTGTGGAATTATCCAAGGCACGTTCTTCATGCTCGTTCAAGTGAGAAACCTCGGCACTTACCTACCTTGGAGTTAGGCTTATAGCCAAACTCACCGACATTTATTGCGCCACTTTCCAACCCCTGCTAAACAACATCCAGCGCAACTTAAAACAGTGGACGATCAGGCCCTTCTCTTTGTTTGGCAGAGCGGCCATACTCAGAATGGTAATATTGCCCAGAATTCTATATCACATTCACCCACTACCTATTCAAATCCCGCACAAATTCTTCAAACAGCTACACACTATCACTCGCACCTTCATATGGATGGGCCCAAAACCCCACCTTAACACCCTCAGCAAATTTAAAGAATGGGGTGGTATTGGACTCCTCGATTTAAATTCTACCTGTATGGGGTTCACCTAGCCAGAGCAGCGGACTTGAATTGCCATGGGGCATAGAAAGACTGGGTCACCCTTGAGCAGACTCTGTCAAACTTACCTTTGGGATCTCTCCTGTGGATCCTATGGAAGACAGTCCCACATAGAATACAGCAGCATCCATTAATAGAGGTGACCCTGGGAATGTTTCACATGGTGATTAAGTCCTTTGACTTATCCTCTTCCCCTAGCCCGCTCACACTGGTTACCCAAAACCTTGATTTTCCACCTGGTAGGGATATTAAGCTTACCTCGCCTACAGACCAACACTCACCCCTTTTATTGACACATTGCATTGTCAACAACAAACTTAAGTCCTTTGACTCTCTAAAGTGGGACCTGGACCCACAGCAATTCCCCTCTTTTTACCACCAGCTGCACAACTATGCACACACCTCCTCTGATAAGCATACATTTTTCAGACCCATGACTCCTTTTGAATCCTTGTGCCTGTTTGGGACCCCAATAACCAAATATACCTCACTCATATACCCTTGGCTTCAGGGATCCAGGAGTGAATTGCCCCATCGGGCCGCAGCACAGTGGGAAGAAACACTTCAAATTAATTTCACAGATGAACAATGGAAGCAAGCTTTAGTCTTTGCTCACAAATGCTTAATAGAAACGAGAATTCAGGCAATGTCCTACAAATTCCTAATGCATTGATACCTTACACCTGACAAAATTAAGAAGTGGTACCCACTGTCCTTGGATCTTTGCTGGAGGTGTGACCAGGGGCAAGGCAACATATTGCATATCTGCTGGGACTGCCCTCTTGTGGTGCCTTTTTGGAGCAAAATACACAAACTAATTAAACATATCACTGAAACAAAAATCTCTTTGTCTGTTGTTGCTGTATTTTGCATATTGCTGATTGCTCCATGAAACGCTACAGAGGTCATTAACCAGACACTTGCTTAACGCAGCAAAAATCCTGATCCCCAGGCAATGGAATTTAAAACACGTTCCCACAATTTCTGAATGGCTCCATTCAGTAGAGGATATCTACAATATGGAGGAAACTGTAGCCGTAGCCAGAGAATCCTCTGAGAAATTACACCCTTGGCTGGTATTTAAGTACTCTGACAAATACACACAACTTGACACTGGGTAAAGCTTCTTTCTCCTAGCGAGTGTAGTTCTTTCCACATACAGATGGTGAAGTCTCTGTTTGATTACTCCCATGTTTAGTAGCCCTTTGGTTTGTTTATTAATACTGATCCCGGCAGTGATACTGCCAAGCCATTTTGTTCTACGCCATACTCAACAAGAGTCTATATTGGTTCTCTCTTTACTGCTCCTCCTACTTTTATGCTCTTTACCTCCCAATGTATATTGTAACGCCTACTAAAAGATTACATATTTGCTTTTCTATATTGTTCCAAATAAATTTGATTCAGGTCATTGTGTTGGTCTCTTGTGAACAAACTTAAGAATGTAACTTACTGTATACTATGCTTACAACTACTACTGTAACCTGTTGTTTATGTAATCTCCTTTTTTCTTATCAATAAAAACTTTTATTAAAAAAAAATAAAAATAAAATAAAGCTTACACAGAGATGCAGCACTGTGTGATTGGCTACATTGTGTATGTGTAAAAGCAACCCCGATAAACACACAGAGAGCTATAGCTTTGAGTGTTCCATCACTATTATGAATGACCAATCAGCCTTGTTTATTCATTCATAATAGTAAAGCTCTTTCACAGTTGTAGATCTGTGAAATGTAGCTGCAGTTGCATGTACACATTCAGGGCAGATATTTTACACAGAGCTTTTACTATTATAATTTAACAAGCAGCTCCAATTGTTCATTCATAATAGTGATAGATCACTCAGCTTAGAGAGAGGGCAAGCCTTTGTGCTGGCTGTACCTTCCCCCAACAGGAATGCCTATAATTTGGGCTTTAAAAGGAGGTGGAGCTACAGCCAGCATAACGCATTGTGTTTAGGGGACAATGGGACCACTGATCAGAATGGGGCCAAATGCTATAAAAAAAAGTTAATGATAGTTCTTCAATACCCACTCCTCACTGTGTATACTCTCATCTTCCATTTACTCCTGTGATGCTCAATTTGGCCACCAAGGTACAGAGCAATACCCAGATTTTATTTAAAGCATGTGCATCCTACAACTGTGTCCCACAATGCCATACTTGGTGCCTGGATTGCCAGGCACCAGATCTGTTAGATTCAGGCTCCATTCACACTTGTACTACTCCAAATTTGCACCGACTTTGAAGTGCAAATTTGGTGCAATTTTGATGCAACTTTGACACAACTTTGGATGGATGCAACTTGAATACGATTTTGGCTTTCACTAGTGATAATGGACAACTGTTGCATGCCTGTTGCATTGTATAACATACAACTTTCGTGCAACTTTTGAGGGTTAACATTGAAGTCTATGGCCCTCAAGTTGCATGAAAGTCGGACCAAAGTAGTGCAGAGAGGAGTCAGTATAAGTAGTGCTTGGCAAAGCTGAAGTCCCATTTAGGCCCCTTTCACACTTATGTGACTTGTCCTGTGACTTGGGACTGCTAAGTCGCATGACAAGTCCTTCCCCATGATTTCCAATGAGTACTAATTATATCTGTAGGACTTCAAGTCACGCCGACTTCAAAGTAGTCCCTGCATTACTTTGGTCCAACTTTGGTGCAACTTAAGGTCCATAATCAATGTTAAACCCTTAAAGTCACATGCAATTCGCACCAGAATAATATAGATGTGATTTCTGTACTATTTATGTACGAATTTGTAATATGTTTTCATTGTGCCAAAGTTGCAACACAGTTGGACCAAAGTCGTACTGATCCCAAATCGCGTCAAAATCGTTGTAAAATCACGGCAAAAAATTGTGGTAAAGTCGCGGTAAAATCACATCACACAAGTGGGAAAGGAGCCTAAATAGCAGTCTTTAAACAAGTTTTCCATATTAGCTAACTGCAAAAGATAACTTCTAGGATGAAAATTGCTACAAATCCAATTTGTAATTTGTCTTTGATTAAATAAAAAAAAAATTACTTAGCTATAACTTTGCAGATATGCTAATCTCCTCCGAATCATAATTTCCTGGTGCTGAGACTTTTTCACTGTTCTTCTGTACTGATATACAAATCTAATCTGAGGGATCCTCTGTACAAGAAGCTTCATATATGGTGAGATACACTCTATGGCTCACCCTTAACTAAAGGGATGCAGACCCTGTAGCTTTTCTCTATGTGTTGCTAGAATAATATATAATCTTATCTTAGATTTCCAGGAAAATAATTCAAAGAGCAACAAGTTGGCAAACTTGAGAGCAATGAAATTTGCATCAAGCGCAATGTCATATTAAAAATTTGGAGTAGAGATGCTGCTAGAGTCCAGATTTGGAATTCACAGAATACCAAGTGGCTGTTCACTCATCAGTACTTCTAGCGTTTAACTAGTTCGTACTCTGCCTGCTCAGAGGGGCATTACAGTGACGGAAATGCCATCATGATTATCAAATCTCAGCTGCTTGCAGAAATGTTTACAGGTTTGGCCCTTCTG
Organism: Glandirana rugosa; assembly: GCA_018402905.1. Classification (NCBI taxonomy): domain Eukaryota; kingdom Metazoa; phylum Chordata; class Amphibia; order Anura; family Ranidae; genus Glandirana; species Glandirana rugosa. The sequence continues at coordinate 312,305 of BLSH010269068.1, forward strand.
CAAAAGAATGGACAAGTGGACAAGGCCAGAGGCTGTTTGTTTCTGTAACCTGTCATCTGTTATCAGTTCAGTAAATGTTATTATTTTTTTAAGTGGGTGCGTTATTTCACTGGCACTATATCAATTGTTTTTTTTTTTTTATTAGAACAACCTGCTTTTTGAGGCTGTATAACCATACAACATAAGTACAAAGAAAAAAAAGGATATAGCAATAATAAATACACTGGAGATATCAATTACACATCCACACGGACCATGAACAGTCCATCCATAAAAAGTATGCCATAGGCAAGAAGCTCACGATTATGATGTTACAAACATATACCTCCAAAAATTGATTTTAGCTGTACAGTAATACAAGCTGGAGCTCTAAACAATGTTAATACAACCAACCAGAAAATGAATCCAAAAATGTTGGGGTTGATTTGCCAAAACTGGAGAGTGCAAAGTCTGTTGCAGCTATGCTTGGTAACCAATCAGGTTCTAACTTAAGCTTGTTCAAATAAACTTTGACAAAAATAAAACTGTAAGCTGACTGGTTTCTATGCAGAGTTGCACCAGATTTCAAACTCTCCAGTTTTAGTAAATCAACCCCTATGGTTTATGCAGTCTCACACAGTCCATAACCAAAGACCATCACTGCCTTTTTTTAGATGTGCATACAGGGCCGGTGCAAGCATCTTTACCTACATAGGCGAAAGCGCATTTTAATGCCCCCCACTGCTGCGAACTGTTCCCACTTATAAAAAAATGTCTGTGTTTGGGGGTAACATGACTGTTGTAGCAGCCTTGCACCCCTTGATCCTCTGTTGTGACAGCAGGCCAGGGATCCTCTCGCCACACCCGCTGTCATGATTTAAGAAAAAAAAAAAAAAGTTCTGTGAATGGGAGAATTACAAGTACCAACATCCTTTGCAGATGTCAGCTTGTAGTTCTTAATGAACTACCATGGCACTGTTGAGTGCTGTGTTAGTTCATTGATTCTTCCTGTCATTGTGTAACTGTCTGCCTGTACCTGGTACGAGCAGACAGATACACTGATAGTCTGCAGGAGCATGAGACCGCACCCGAGATCTGCAATGCTCTACAGGCTTCTAATAAAAAAATAAATAAATGCACATTTTTTTACCTGCAAACAAATTTGCGTTCATTATTTTTTTTTACAAAGGTTACAAAGGTGAACTTATCCTTTAAGTGGTACACACATAACACATGTTATTATTTAGACCTAAGTTCACCCCCCCACACACACACACATACATATGTTCCCCACTGCACACCCCCCACACACA
>BLSH010269068.1:314066-329146 GCA_018402905.1 Glandirana rugosa
CTTGTCACTATACCGAAGAGGGCCGATTAACTATGAAAAGAGTGTCGTGAAAAGTATCAATTAGCCGGGAGAAGCCATATCACTGTTCTTAGAACAGTGATATGGCTTTTCCCGGCTAATTTATAGTTTTCACACACAGTTTGAAGATGATTGTAGAACAGTGATATGGCTTCTCCCGGCTAATTGATACTTTTCACACACAGTTTGAAGATGACTTTAGAACACTGCTATGGCTTCTCCCACTAATTTATACTTTTCTCACACAGTTTGAAGATGATCCACATCCACCTCCATTTTTGATTTTTTTATGTGATTTTTTTTTAATTATTTTAAGTTATTTTCCTATCCCCATTTCTTTGTAGGGCACTTGTCTGACCCTTACCCCCATTTTCCTTCCTTTTGCAGACCTCTAGGACTTTCCAGGACTTTTTTACAACAATTTTCAAAACTTTTATTAACCACTTGCCGACCGTTCAAGCGCAGGTTGACTGCTACAAAGTGGCTCGATAACGCAAACCGCCGTCGTATGACGGCGGCTGCGAGATCGCGCACTGTGTTTGGGGGGGCCAGGGAGCGGGTGCAGCGGACTCGATCTCCGCCGGCTACCCACGATGCCCCCCCTGGAGTGAAAGAATGGAGGTCCGTGTAAGTAAACACGGACCTCCGTTCTGTGAGAGGGGGAAGGGCTGTGATCACAGCCTTCCTCTACATGGAAGCTGTGATCACTTCCCTTCCCCAGCCAGGGCAGCCCACACACAGTTAGAACATGCCCAGGGAACACAGTTAACCCTTAGACCGCCCCCTGCAGGTTAACCCCTTCACTGCCAATGGCATTTACACAGTAATCAGTGCATTTTTATAGCACTGATCGCTGTATAAATGCCAATGGTCCCAAAAAAGTGTCAAAATAGTCCGACATGTCTGCCCCAATATCGCAGTACCGCTAAAAATCGCAGATCGCCGCCATTACTAGTAAAAAATTTAAAAAAAATAAAAACCCCAGAAATTAATTCTCATCATCCGTAAACGCGGCCACTTTTGCGCAAACCAATCAATAGGCGCCGATTGTGATTTTTTTTATCACAGATATGAGGAAGAATATAAATCGGCCAAAACCGTTGAAAAAAATGTTTTTTTTGTATTTTTTTTTTGTATTTGTATTTTAGCAAAAAGTAAGAAATTTGGGTTGTTTTGCAAAATTGTCGCTCTTCTTTTGTTTATAGCAGCGATCAGAAATGACGCAGCAATGATCAAATACCACCAAAAGAAAGCTCTATTTGTGGGAAAAAAAGGACGCAAATTTTGTTTGGGTGCAACGTCGCACGACCGCGCAATTGTCAGTTAAAGCGACGCAGTGCCGAATCGCAAAAAGTGCTCTGGTCCTAAAGTGTGAAATCCTTCCGGGGCTGAAGTGGTTAAATTACCAGAACCCCGGACCCGAATCCAGACTTTTTTTGAAAAGTCCAGGTTCGGGTCCGGCGTCCCGGACACCCAAAAGTTCGGGTTCGCTCAACTCTATTTATGAGCATTCAAAACTTCCCACTCCTCATCATCAAGTTTCATTCCCAAGATGAATTCTGAAGAATGTACGACCCCTAGCATTTGGGGTGATTAACAAGGCGTAAATTGGGAGCATGGATAATAGGAATTGCTGGGTGATCACGGAAGTCTCTCAAGTTTGTTTCAAATTCGCATTGGCCATGTTCCTTATTTTAAAGTAACAATATACAGGTGGTCCCCTAGTTACAAACATCTGACTTACAAACGGCTCCTACTTACAAACGGAGGGAGACAACAGGAAGTGAGAGGAAATCTCCCCCTAGGAAGGGAAATTCACTGCTGTAAGAGTTATTATGGGAAAAAGGTGTCTCCACTGAAACTTTATCACCAAGGTTTGTTTCAACAGCAACCCAAAATTTTCAAAATCCAATTATCATTGAGACAGGAAGTGAGGTGAAATCTTCTGAATAGAAACCTAGACAGCCAAACAAACATTACAGGGGTGTTAGCCCTTCCCTATGCTATCCAAAAAGCTTAAAAATATTTTTTTTGGCTGAAGCTACACTTAAAAAATGTACCTGTTCCCACTTACAAACAAAGTCAACTTAAGAACAAACCTACAGTCCCTATCTTGTTTGTAACCCTGGGACTGCCTATAGTATGATATTTCAATTTCTGGAAAGACTTTAACTGCCCATCACTTATAATGTGGCAAAGATAAGCAATCACAAAGTGGCTCCAGAGCCCAGGATCAGAAATCAGTTGAAATTCAGCAAGGTTCACATTATGTCAGAGATTTGTGTAATTATTAAAGGCTAAATTCACCTTCTGGGGAAAAATAATGAATGCACATATTTTTCAGGAAAAACAATGTGCATTTATTCATTTCCCTCAAGAGCCTGCAAAGCATTGCACCAGTGACCAGTGGATCAGGGATGCAATGTCAAGATCCTGCAGACAAGCTCTGCAGCTTTCTGCCTGTACCTCTGATATGGGATGACTGTTTACAAACTGCAGAGCTGAGAAATACAAGCCATCGGCCGCAAAGGTGATGGTACTTGTAGTTCTTTCATCCACAGATGTTGGCTGTGAATGAAAGAAGTGGCCATGTGGACAGAGCCCTGCACAGCCACGCTATTTTCAAATGTGACAGTGGGTGCAGGGAAAAGAACCCCGTCTGATGTCACACCCGGGGGGGGGGGTGGGTCAGGTTTGGAGCATGTTACAAGTTACACCTGAATTATGGGTGTAAGGTGTAACTTGCTCTGAATGGTGAACGTATCCTTTAATTACAATTACCTTCAAATTGTTGAGTGCCAGGTATCTTCAACTTTTTAAACACCATAAAGGTCTGCACACCACTGCTATCTGCACTATTACGAGTCCAACAATAAAATAATTTTAGGATGCTTAAAACCCTCCACAGCATATCATCTTGCTAGCACAATAATCTTAAATATATAGATTAGGCACACCACATAGCAAGAATGCTTTTACAGTATACTTGCATATAATCATGTTTATACAATAGACGCAAATGTCCAAGTATGTGATATCATGTCAGGCATAATATATTAAAGTTATGGGACATGGGGCTCAGAGAAAAATCCTGCTGGTCATCTGACTAAGCACATCTAGTAGTAGAAAAAGCACTGCAGGGAAAATCTCTGGACTGAAGGTGAATATTACAGACAAAATTATTTTGTTATTTTATCTTTTAGTTATCTATATTGTTATTTTTGCCTATAGTTTGACTTTAACCACTTGGTAACAGTTACTCATTAGAATCACATTAATTTCAGTATTCTGCAAATCTCTTCTAACAGCAGCAACTGGAGTTGCTTTAACACGACGAGGAATTAGACTTTGTGGGATTAACAGAAAATTGGTTTGACAGCTCACATGATTGGCTGGCAAATATCCAGGGGTATTCCTTGTAGCGGAAAGGACAGGGAAGGTAAAAGAGGGGAAGGGGTGTACTATATGTCAAAAATGATGTAAGGGTGGTAGAGAGGAGTGACATTGTGAATGTGACAAGAGGGGAAGTGGAATCCGTGTGGGTAGAACTTCAAAGAGAAGAAATAAGTGAGAAATTAATATTTGGGGTATGTTATAGGCCCCCCAACCTTGAAGGAGGAGGTGGAGCTGGACCTATTATCCCAGTTATAAATGGCAGCGAAACAGGGAAATGTCATCATAATGGGAAACTTCAATTATCCTGATATTGACTGGGCAGAGGGGACAGCTCACTCATTAACCACTTCAGCCCCGGAAGGAGTTCCAGTTTTAGGACCGGAGCCCTTTTTGCGATTCGGCGCTGCGTCGCTTTAACTGAAAATTGCGCGGTCGTGCGACGTTGTACCCAAACAAAATTTGCGTCCTTTTTTTCCCACAAACAGAGCTTTCTTTTGGTGGTATTTGATCACCTCTGCGTCATTTCTGATCGCCGCTATAAACAAAAGAAGAGCGACAATTTTGCAAAAAAACCCCAAATTTCTTACTTTTTGCTAAAATACAAACCCAAAAAAAATATATATATAAACATTTTTTTCACCGTTTTTGGCCGATTTATATTCTTCCTCATATTTGCGATAAAAAAAATCGCAATCGGCGTTTATTGATTGGTTTGCGCAAAAGTTGCCACGTTTACGGACGATGAGAATTCATTTTTGGGGTTTTTATTTTTTTTTATTTTTTACTCGTAATGGCAGCGATCTGCGATTTTTAGCAGTACTGCGATATTTCAGCGGACATGTCGGACCATTTTGACACTTTTTTGGGACCATTGGCATTTATATAGCGATCAGTGCTATAAAAATGCACTGATTACTGTGTAAATGCCATTGGCAGTGAAGGGGTTAACCTGCAGGGGGCACTCTAAGGGTTAACTGTGTTCCCTGGGCATGTTCTAACTGTGGGGGCACTGCCCTAACAGGGGAAGGGAAGTGGTCACAGCCTCCGTATACAGGAAGGCTGTGATCACAGCCCTTCCCCCTTCACAGAACGGAGGTCCGTGTTTACATGCACGGACCTCCGTTCCTTCACTCCGGGGGCGGCATCGCAGGTGGCCGGCAGCAATCGAAGCTGCCGCACCCGCTCCCTGACCGTCCCCGAACACAGTGAGCGCGCGGGCGCGCCTCCGGCGGCGCGCGCGCGCTCACAGTGTGCGTTATCGCAGCCGCCGTCGTATGACGCGATTTGCGATAACGAACCACCTTGTCGCCATCAACCTGCGGTTGGCAGTCGGCAAGTGGTTAAAGGCCCGTCAGTTCATGAATGTCTTACAAGACAATTTCATATCCCCAGCTGGTGGATTCCCCAGCTAGAGAGAATGCCCTGCTAGAGCTATTAATTATGAATGATCCAAGTCGGATCTCAGATGTGGCAATACGGGACAACTTGGGATCTAGCAATCATAGGGTGATATAAGAATTACCGCGCTTACTTAATCTAAACAGCTGTCAGCACAACACCATAACAACCAGTGTAATCAGTTAGAACAATATCAGTGCAGCGCTATCTATACAGTTGAACAACCAAACATATTCTGTAATGTACTGATTTTCAAAGGACGAGTCAGCATATGTAGGCTAACAGGCACATAATGGAAAATAAAATAAAATAAAATGAAAAGCACACTGGGGTGCTAGATAGGGTTGGTATACTCAGTTCCAGCCCAACATGCCAATCGGCTAAATTATGGCTAAATACATCAATGTAAACCAAACCCACTAGGTGGCAAAAAATATCCAATATCCTGTACTAGATTCCAACCCAGACAGTTCACATAGGTGGGAAAGATAAGAAGACAGGCGAGTGAAAAGTCTCAACCAGTGAGCAATAAATGGATAGAAATATTGAAACTTCACAGGTAAGCCGATGACTCCAATCAGATGTGTCGGTGTAATCCACCACCAGGTGCAATGAACACTTACTGGATACCGTTAATAACCATCATGAAGGTAACTCATATAGAGATAACACCTCCAATAGGCTGGAATGGATTTTCACCTCAAAGATAAGGATTGCCATATTCAATCTAGATAATTGGCACCGGGAGTCCAATCTTCAGGTCACCACAGATGAAGCATCACAATGGCTCAACCATCCATGCAAGGAAACAAAATTTCACCATAGCATAAAATCCTTATGAGATTTATTAAAAAACGGTATAACAACTTACATATATTGCAGTATACATGAGCTCATCATCTGTGACGTCTATAGCATTGTTCAAGGGGATCATAAAACCCATATCATAGGATGATCACTTTTATCGTAAATCATAGGAAAAGGAGGAACGAGGGTGGCACAAAAACACTAAATTTCAAACTAGCCAATTTTTCTGAACTGTGGCCATTGTTATTAAATCCAATACATCCAAAGAACCAATGTTCATTCAGCTGTTAGCAACACTAAGTTGACAGTGTATACAAAAAGGGGTTTCCAAAAGTACAAGCATGTTCCCAGTGAAAGTAGTGTACGTCTTTTCGTAATTTCCTTATAAAGAATACTCCTCTACCATATATACCGCATGCTGTCCTTCCCCTTATGGTAATACACTCACCAAAGGTATATAATAAACCAGCCTTGGTTAAAAACGGATCAGGGCGTGCATAGATGTATTTCCCTTGATTTCCTCCCCTGCTTCCAATTAACTTCCAGACCTCTTATCCTCTTTGGGAATAGCTCAGATATACAAAGAGAAGGGGAACATTACATAGTGTAATACTGTTTGTTGATACACAACTTCCTCCCTCCTTTAACCGGTTAACAACCGGCCTGCGTACATTCACTGCTGCAGAGTGGTAGCGTAACACAAATCCCCGTCTATAAACAGCGATGCGCGCTGTGCGCTCCCTCAGTGTGGCCGTGGGTCGGGCGGACTCGATGTTCGCCAGCAACCCGCGATCACTTACTACACAGGAAGAATGGGGAACCACCGATGTAAACATGGCGGTTCCCTGTTCTGACAGGTGGCATGACAGATCTACTGATCCCTGTATTCTGGATCAGTTAGATCTGTTATGCCCCTGACAGCCCAGCCCCCACACAGTTAGAACACGCCTAGGGAACACAGTTAACCCCTTGATTGCCCCCAGCAGATTAACCCTTTCCATGCCAGTGACATTTATACAGTAATCAGTGTTTTTTTTTTTTAGATCGGATCGCTGTATATATGTCAATGGTCCCAAAAAAGTGTCAAAAATGTCCGATCTGTCTGCCGCAATATCGCAGTCCCAATAAAAATCGCAGATCGCCACCATTACTAGTAAACAAAAAGTAAAAACACAATAAATGAATTCTCATGGTTTGTAAATGGGCTACTTTTACACAAACCAATCAATATACGCCGATTGCGATTTTTTTTTTTTACCACAAATATGAGAAAGTATGTATATCGACCAAAAATGATGAATATATTTATTGTTTTATATGTTTCTTTTGGATGTGTATTATAGCAAAAAGTAAAAAATATTGTTTTTTTTTTCAAAATTTACGCAATTTTTTTGTTTATAGCGGTGATCAGAAGTGACACAGAGATGATCAAATACCACCAAAAGAAAGCTCTATTTGTGGGAAAAAAGGACGCCAATTTTGTTTGGGTACAATGTCGCACGGCCGCACAATTGTCAGTTAAAGCGAGGCAGTGCCGAATCGCAAAAAGTGCTCCGGTCCTAAAGTGGGAAATCCTTCCTGGGCTGAAGTGGTTAAAATGTGCTTACAATGTATAAAAAATCCAAAAGCATGTCACTTAAAATCCAAAGATAGACTGATCAGCAAGTCCGTTGACTCTCACCGCTCTGAAGTTTTCCTACTCGCGGTATACCCGGGTTGAGTCCGAGACCTCTGTCTGTCTGCTGTGAGCCATGTAGTCACGCTCTAACACATTTCCTCATCACATCTTTGTCAAAGGGCGTGGCTACACGGCTCCTACCTATATCCTCGACTTTCACCCGAGTGTTAACTTGTAGCTGTGCATTATATATGACCACGGAAAGCTGATCTAATGTTGTATTACACTTTCATTTTTGTTTTAAAACACTCTAATTAGCCGTATGATGATACAAGACTAACTTTCCTCTTATCTCCCTCTGTAGGCTCATATACACCCCTGTGTTTAAAATTAGATCTTTACCTTACCCATGATCATTTCTCAGGAGGAGAACATTTATCTATCTTTATCTACAGGACATCTTGCATGTTATTAGCAATATTGTACTACTTACTATAAGCATCAATAAATACATTTAAAAGTTTACATTTAAATATACATTAAAATAAATCATAACAATAAATATGACTGTGCATTTAATCCGTCACCTAAACAATATATACTACAACTATGTAATGCGATTATTACATTATCCTCGCTGTTCTTTCCGACAGAGAACTTTTAGAAATGAATGTGTCAAATCACTAAATGCCTATTAATTATTCCTTTCACTACTTCTCCATTTATCGTACCGCATATATTTTTCTACTTTCTCAATTAACATACCTTCATAATTTACATCTCATTTCTTATTCTATTTAAATATTTTCTACTATTTCTATGGTTAAAAAATCGTAATCGTTTCCCCCTAGCCACTCTGGTGACAGTTTACTTTTTCACTTGTTTTAATTGCTCTTCATATGATGTAGTGATGGTGAATGGTGAATGTTACTTATTAACTCTAGACCAGTGGTTCTCAACTCCGGTCCTCGGGACCCACCAACAGGCCAGATTTTAAGTATTACCTCGGGGAGATGCAGACTAGAATACTGCAATCACTGAGCAGCAAATTATATCACCTGTGATGTATTTCAGTTATCCTGCAAACCTGGCCTGTTGGGGGGTCCCGAGGACCGGAGTTGAAAACCACTGCTCTAGACCCTCTGGGGATTTTTTTTAAGTTTGCTACTTTTAATAGTCACTGATAAAGCAGATAACATGCAATTCTATGTTCAAACCGTTTGGATGTAAAGTATTGGTAGAATATATATAGTGGTATATATGTTATACACCCCTAGCACGCTTTGTTAACACTTGAGGGAGGCGGTTGCGTTCGTCTCTTGACGTTTTCCGCCCCCTCGAGATCCGCCTCCCAAACAGTTATGGCCGGGCAAGCTCACCCCGTGGCGTGGCGTTACGTTCGTTCCGTGACGGAACGGTCGTTCATTGGCGGGCACCCGTCACGTGACGACACGTTCATTGCGGGGTGGAGCGTTCGCCTCGTGGCGATCGTTTCGCTTTTTTTAGATTTTCCTATATAAACATGTCCTCCACTGAAGCACACACAAGGCCTGAAGAAGGGGCGGAGACCCCGACAATGCGTCGCCTACTGTCCACTCGCTACCCAGAAGGGATCCTTACACCCTGGAAACTTAGCTGCACCCCTCCGCTTGGACCACAGGGAGCGCTGGAAACAACCAGCGTCCACCTTACCACCAGCCGGAGCCAGTCAGCCAGTGACTTCTTCCCCTCCCCCTGGGACCTGACAAGTTTCTGTGGACATTGTCATGCTTCAAACACCTGGACATAGCTCACAGTGGCTCACACTGCCATGCGATTTTTACCTTCATGTTTGTGAGTATCTCTTACTAGTGTTTTAATAAAACTTTTATATCCTGTTTACACTTAGAAGGGCGCATGCCTGCTTTCTCATTTCCCACCCTACAGCTGATCCCACCTCCGATGGACCGCTACCAGTCACCCGGTTACAGTCAGCAGTGGCTGACACTGCCATGAGATTTTCTACTTCATGTCTGTGAGTACCTCTAACCATTTCATTCACCATAAATTATATAACGGTTTACACTTAGAGGTGCGCATGCCTTTCTCCTCTACTCGTTCTTATAGAAGATGATTCTGCTTCTCGCATGACACAGCCTTACTAGTGGATAACCTCTTGGACTTTTTGGACTGTCTCATCCACCGTGAATACACATCCTTGGGCTACTTTACTTTACTTTGCCGATAAGTACCTGTTATTGTATTACATCCATCATATCATTTGCTCACGGTTTAAACCATGTTGTTTGTGCTGACAATGCTCTCTTTTGCCAATATATCCAGCGGGTTTCACACTTGGATATTTCACGTACCATATTTGCCCCTCTCCATTGATGTTGAATTTTATATATACTTAAAAATTGTAATCCTGTTGGATCTCTATTGTGTTTTTGTCTAAAGTGTAATGATACACTGTAGTCTTTGGAACCTTTTTTAATATTTTCTATATGTTCAGAGACTCTTTTACTAAGGGCCCTCTTCGTTCTCCCAATATACATGAGCCCACAAAGACACTGTAAGGCATACACCACGCCTGTGGACTGACAAGTGATGTACTCCTTGATTCAAAGGACTTCCCATTCCCAATGGACTGGAATTTTGTCTTACTTCTAAAGTGTGTGTTGACCAGTCTGCATGTTTTACACCTCCTACAGGCATAAAATCCCTGCTTGTCCCAAAACATATGTGGTCTTGCGGGGGGGGGGGGGGTCTAGCACTTTCTTTACTATTCTGTCTCCAAAGGTATGATTTTTTTTTCTATATATGAAGGGAGGTTCCTCTGGGAGGACCTTATTCAAGACCCTGTCTATTTTCAAAATGTCCCAGTGTTTTTTAAAAATTGACTCAACTTTCCTGTATTGTTCATGATAGTTTGTGATGAAACCCCATTCATGCTTGGTGTCTTTAAATTTCATCCTGTCTGCCAAACACTCCTGCTGTTTTGTGTTATTTATCTCCTGTATTACTTTGTCCAGGTGCTATGATGTATACCCTTTTTCCAGGAATTTATGTTTGATTACATGTCAAAATCCTCATCTAAGGTGCAATTCCTCCTGATACGGGTAAATTGGCCCTTTGGTATGTTCCTAATCCACATTGGATGGTGTCCGCGGGTAATTGGAAGATATCCGTTTCTATCAGTGGGTTTAAAAAAGCCTTAGTGATAAGGAATTTATCTCTTTTCTGGATGGTCCGGTCTAGATAGTTAACCTGCTCTTCACTCCAGTTAAACTCCAAATTGATATTGTTGATTATTATTTAATTCTTGTGAGAATTCCTTTAGGGAGGTTTCTGTGCCTGCCCAAATTAAGAGCAGGTCATCTGTATAGGGTTTGCAGAAATGGAGCTCTTTTCTCCTCCTACCTAAGATGTGTTTACCCTCCCACTCACTCATGAAGAGGTTCGCTAGGCTTGGCACAAATTTAGCGCCCATAGCTAAGCTGAGTGTAAAAGCTGTTATTATACCAGAAATAGTTGGGGGAAAGGCAAAAATCCATCGCCATTCCCAAAAACCTTTTCTGTATATCTGGTATATTTTCCCTTTGGCTTAATGCCCAGTTTAATTCTAGCATTGCACCTTCATGCTGTATTACAGTACATATTGATGCAACATCTGCTGTTACTAGAAATATTTTTTTGTCTGTTGGGAGTTTTATTTCCCCCAATAGTTGTAATAGATTTTTTGTATCCTTTAAAAATGCCTTTGTCTGGACCACACTTCCTTGAAGGAAGTTATCAAGGTATTTCCCTATCCTAGCAGTTACTGAGCCTATACCATTTACTATTGGCCTAGCTGGAGGATTAGTAGGGGTTTTATGCATATTTGGTACTGTATATATGGGGGTATCCGATTAAAACTAGGGAACAAGTATCTTTTTTCTTTCTTTGTTAAGATCCTCATATTATACCCATATTCTATGAGGTTGTTCAGATCTCTTCTATATTGTTGTGTAGGGTCCCTGTCCAATAACCTATATGTATCCCTGTCTGAGAGCATATTCATGAGTTGGGAGTGGTAAAAGTTTTTCTCCATTATTACAACCCCCCCTCCTTTATCTGTGGGCCTAATTATGACATTTTTTCTATTCGCCAGGGCTTTTATGCCTTCCTGAATCTATCTAGGATTAACATCCTTTTTTGGTTTTAACTTTTCTAGATCTTTTAAAACTAGTTGCTTAAATACTTCTATGTGCTGGTTTGAGCTTGTTGGAGGGATGAACAGTGAGCAGCATGCAATGTCAGGCTGCAGCTACCAGAATTTAAGCATGCATAAAAAAGGTAATATACTCCAGGGATAAAACGATAAACCTGCCACTATATAAAACTCTGGTTAGGCAATATCTGGAGTACTCTGTTCAGTTCTGGTCACCAGTTCTCAGAAGGGATGTGCTGGAACTGGAGAACGTCCAAAGAAGGGCAACAAAATTAATAAGGGGCCTGGAGGACCTCAATTACGAGGAATGACTGCAAGCACTAGATTTGCTCTCATTGGAGAAGTGACGCTTGAGAGGGGACATGATAGCGATTTACAAATATCTCAACATTGATACCAGCATAGGATAAACACTGTTCAGTCTCAGGGAGTATAAGAGGACAAGGGGCCACACAATGAGATTGGAGGAGAAGAGGTTTAACCTTAAACTGCACAGGGGGGGTTTCACTGTCAGGACAATAAGGCTGTGGAACACCACAATTGGTGGTGGTAGCGGGGAGTATGGATATTTTTTAAAAGACTCTTGGATGTGAATCTTAAAGAAAACAACATACAAGGATATGAAGATCAATTATGGACACTGACATACGTACACCTACACAGGTTGAACTGGATGGACTATTGTCTTTATTCAACCTTACCTACTATGTAACTATGTAATTATGTAATTGGTTATATTTTTCAGTAGCAAAAAAATGTAATAGTCTATGTAACCCTAGTGATAACTATTTAACATGAAGGCTCTTACTTTTAAATATTTGACTGGACTATACCAATAATGACGACCTCCAAGTGACTCTTTTTTATAGCAAACAAAATTAAAACCAAATAAAACATTTTATTCTGGCATTAAATAATTGTCCCTTGTCTTTTGTCAACAAATCTGACATTTCATCAGCAAAGGTATAAAGGTCTAAAACTGTCAATGTGCGCAAGACACATTTTCATTGCACCTCACTTAGTTATAAAAAACAATCAATAAAGCCCAGAAGAAGGTAACCACTCTAAGCAGCCTTGTAGTTAGTCTGTAATCCTGATGAATAATGTTGCTGTCATAACAGCAGTGATAATTTAATGCTGACATGTAGCGGCATGATAAATAGCTTGTCAAGTAAGGGGAGTAACAAAGTCCTGCTAAACTTCCTGTAAAAAAAATTGTAATATTAATCTTCTGTCCAAAGGTGAACTGACTATAATTAAAGATGAGAAAAAGGCTGGGTGTCAGTTTAGGACATTTAAAGCCCCCACAGATTTGTGGATATTTTCAATCTGCTCTTTTTATGATTATAATCTATTTGTCATTAAAGTTTCCTACCTGCATTGGAGGGAGCCATGAGCCTCTGGGCCCCCCACCGAGCTGATACCATTATTGAATGTGTTTAATATTAAGCAGATAATTAAAAATGGACTGTAAAGGATTACACTTCTCTCCAAAAAAACATTTTTCGCATCCATTGCTGTTAGACCCTACTGTTCCTGGAAATGGGAGAAAGTGGAAGTGCATCCCACCTGGTCCCTTTATGAATCATTAACAATGCTAAAATTGGAATAAGATCATGGGCAATTTCACACAGCATGCATTAAGGTTCAAGTCCACACTTGGAGTGGTATGTGTTTACCCTTTTGCCTTTTTCTGTGTTGCTACCTGTCTGTGGCATTGTTGCTGCTATGGACACTAGTCTTTATGTCTTGCTGATCTTCTCCCAGCTTCACTTCACTGTTTCCTGCTAAGCCAGCTAAACATATTCCTGATGCATACATTATATTGTTGAAAGTACTGAGACACATGTCTTTACATGAACTTTCATGGCATTCCAGTCTTAGTTTGTAGGGTTCAATATTGAGTTGGCCCACCCTTTGCAGCTATAACAGCTTCAACTCTTCTGGAAAGTCTGTCCATGAGGTTAAGGAGTGTGTGTATGGGAAGGCCTGGCTCGCAATCTCTGCTGTAATTAATCCCATAGGTGTTCTATTGGGTTGAGGTCAGGACTCTGTGAAGGCCAGTCAACTTCCTCCACCCCAAATACGCTCATCCATGTCTTTATGGACCTTGCTTTGTGCACTGGTCCAAATCATTTGGTACAGGGGAGATTATGGTATGGGGTTGATTTTCAGGGGTTGGGCTTGGACCCTTAGTTCCAGTGAAGACATTTTGGACATAAGTCTTGACCTTAAGCTGAATTTTGTAGTACCTTGTATTCATGTCCCCAGTCTTTCTGGTTGAATATTGCCCAGAGTCACTCAGCCTAAAAGACCAACAACTTGTTAAAACCATCAGCATTGGGCTGCATTTGGGCTGCATTTCCCAATGCAAGGAGAAGGCAAATAGCCTTACACTCTCTGCTGTGTCTTTGGTACAGGAGGCACAGGAACATTGATGGAATCATCCCAGTGGGGACACAGTCAGAAATGATCTTAAAAAGATCCTAAGCCTTACCTACTCTTATCGAAAAGAATGTTTTGTCTTTATAGTTTACTTGATAGTTACTATTAAATTTATACTCTAGTTACCACAAAAGAGCTTGCAGTGATAGGTTAAAGATAGTGATGGGCAGAACATCCCCAGGTTCTGTTCTACACCAGAACAGGGAAAAAGTTCTGACCAACCATATTAACCCAAAAACCCTCTTAAAGTCTATGGGACCAGAACTCGAAAAATCAAAAGTCCCAATTTTAAGGCTTATATGCAAGTTCTTGGCCATAAAACGAGTATGGGGGCCTGGGTACTGCCTTGGGGGACATTAATGCAAGAAACTTTTAAAAAATATTGGTTTAAAGGAGCAGTGATATTAATGATGCTTATAGTGAAACAATAAAAATGAAAAAATCCTCTAAATATAGTGCCTATAGACGAAAAAAAAAAATACATTTAAATTGATTATCCCTGCAAGCTTTATTTATTTTGTAAACAACAGCATGGGGAGTCAGTCTGTATGATGAGGTTACATTTTAGTGCACTCAGAACAAGATTAGAGATTTGTTGGATACATTCTGATGTCTGTTTGGAAGACTTTGGATGGCAATAACAAAGTTTTGTGCCACAGTGAGCAAGCCTTATGTGAAGAAGCCAAAATATAGTACACTCAGGCTCAAGTTCATGGGAACATAACTGCCAGTTTGTTGTTAGTCCCTTCCTCAACCTTAGAACCAACATCAGAATCAAGTAATAGCTGTGCATCCTCAAGAAGCAAATGGTTGATGCTGTATTCAAATAATTCAGGTGACATCTCCGTGCATGATGGTCGGGCTATGTCAGGAGTAGATGTGGACAAGGAGGCAGAATAGGCTGCTCTGGCAGCTATGGTGGACTGTGAACTAGTGTCAGCTTGGGTGATAAAGGATGAGGAGGATGGTTTAGTAAGCCAGTCCACCACCTCCTCTGCATGCTGTGGCTGGATAGCACGGCCAACATCAGTAAAAGAGACCACTGCTGGCCCCCTCATAGTGGCTTGGGAACATTTCCCTCCCCTTGTTGGTCTCCCAGACATGATGGGGGGACTTATTACCCAAATTCATTAGATAATAGGAAATGGGTGATTAGATGCACTTTATTTAATGAAGTTTGGTGTTTGACACACAATAAACTGTGTG
>BLSH010269068.1:329156-355092 GCA_018402905.1 Glandirana rugosa
TCCCAGAACAGTTAGAAGAATGTCGGATCCGGTAGAAATACATCTCGTTGTTAAGAAAAAAAGTCTGGGAGTCTCTCAAGAAACGGTACTCCACGGTACAACTTGAAAGTCACTGGTCATACTCTCTCACTCTCGTTATTGTGGTTTAAATTGTGTGGACGAGGGGTAAGTGTGGACTCTGGAATATTGTGATTGCTCAGTGTTCTGTGACCCCTCCCTTTTACCGATTAACCCGGGTTACTCCTGTCCCCGAATGAGTGAAAACAACCGTTGCCAGTATCTCACAAAAGTGAGTAGACCCCTCACATGCAAATATTTTATCATATCTTTTCATGTGCCAACACTGAAGAAATGACACTTTGCTACAATGTAAAGTAGTGAGTGTACATCTTGTATAACAATGTACATTTTCTGTCCCCTCAAAATAACTCAACACACAGTCATTAATGTCCAGACCGTTGCCAACAAAAGTGAGTAAGCCCCTGTCCTCATTGGGCCCAATTAGCCATTTTCCCTCCCCAGTGTCTTGTGACTCGTTAGTGTTATAAGGTCTCAGGTGTGAATGGGGAGCAGGTGTGTTAAATTTGGTGTTATTGCTCTCACTCTCTCATACTGGTCACTGAAAGTTCAACATGGCACCTCATGGCAAAGAACTCTCTGAGGGTCTGAAAAAAAGAATTGTTGCTCTACATAAAGATGGCCTAGGCTGTAAGAAGATTGACAAGACCCTCAAACTGAGCTGCAGTACGGTGGCCAAGAACATAAAGCGGTTTAATAGGACAGGTTCCACTCAGGTCAGTACTTGCCATGGTTACCAAAGAAGTTGAGTGCATGTGCTCAGCGTCATATCCAGAGGTTGTCTTTGGGAAATAGACATATGAGTGCTACCAGCATTGCTGCAGAGGTTGAAGGGGTGGAGGGTCAGCCTGTCAGTGCTCAGACCATAATGGTGGCCACACAAATTATTGACAAATTATTGACACTGGGCCAAATTTGGACATTTTTACTTAGGGGTATACTCACTTTTGTTGCCAGTGGTTTAGACATTAATGGCTGTGTGTTGAGTTATTTTGAGGGGACAGCACATTTACACTGTTATACAAGTTGTACACTCATTACTTTACATTGTAGCAAAGCGTTATTTCTTCAGTGTTGTCACATGAAAAGATGTAACAAAATATTTACAAAAATGTGAGGGGTGCACTCACCTTTGTGAGATATTCTATATAGAATGCGTTTGCAAACTGTCACAAAGCCATTAGATTACATTTTTAATCCTTACTATAATGAAGTGATGAATGAATGGGAGGCTTTTTGTCTTAAACTGTAAATAAAGTTTTATAAAAGCTGGGGTTATGTGTGCTTTTAAAGATTGTTTCACTTTGTTGATCAGGTAAAGGATGTAAAGGCCATTCCACTAGTTTCTTAGTGAGGTAACTTACTTAGTACCGGTTCACACTGGTGCGATCCTGGAGATCGGATGTTATTCTCACCACACTGCAGTGCGAATCACATGCAATCTCTATGCAATGTGATTTCAGCCATACAGATAATATGGCTGAAATTGCATCACATTCGGAACAAACTCACATAGGATCCTTGTTTTGGTCCGCAGCAGAATTGGATCGCATGGGCGTTCACACCCATGCGATCCGATTCCTGTGAAAGTTTGGAGTTCTCAGTGTGATATGCAAACTCATTTGGGGGTGTCATTAAGTTTCTATTAACACTTCCCACAGTTCGCATATAGCAGTGTGAACTGCCGCTGGGAGACATGTGATGCGGGAACCTGCAGTGGATTCGCAGGGTTCCTGAATTGCAGCAGTATGAACCGGCCCTTATCCCCAAGGGAAGTGATCAATTAGCGTGTTAAGCACCTGCATGCCGACATTTCCTCCTACGTACAGGAAGCACAAAAGCCTGGTACCTGTCAGTACTGTACACTGGTGCCTTGAGAGAGGTTGCTTATGCTTAGGTCAGCTCCTACATGATGTCCCTAGGACACAAAATTACTAATCTATAGGCCTTATGTCAGGGCTGGTATTTCAAGTGAGTATTTTTAGTCTTTTTTTATCTAAAAAATAAAAATAATTTAAATAAAGATTCATTATAAATAAATATGAAAATCAATAATATTATTTAGTACCAAATTAGGACTAAACAGATCAGGTTTTCCACCACTACTACAGCTCTATCTTGCTTTTCTTAATAATTTTTCTGAGCTATGTATAATTTTATCACTATTAAACATATTCTAAATATTTGTTTGTTTGTTTTTTTTGCAGTATAACCTTTCAGTTAAACCAATAAAAAAAAAATTAAAAGGGCATAAGGATCTGGATATAGAATATCCAAGTTTTATACTAGAGAAGAGCAAATGGGACTTTAAAAGAGATGCAGATGATCTGCAACTCCATCCCTGATTCAATGAGAAAGGAGAAAGAAGTTGGGACTTTAAATGAGGATATATAAGGACACTGACCAATGTGTGTTGTGCAAATATTATTGTTTATTGACCCTCCAAGGTCCTGGGAAGCAAGGTAAGTACCATACATCATAGACAAAATAATTCCATCACAACATAAATTAAATAAATATATAGCAAACATATATGCGTTTAGAACTGCAGAACACTCTGCCTGGTAATATGAGTGGAGCATGTTTTGGTTGTGCAAATATTATTGTTTGTTGACCCTCCAAGGTCCTGGAAGGCAAGATAAGTACCATACATCATAAACAAAATAATTCCATCACAACATAAATTGAATAAACATATAGCAAACAAACATGCATTTATGCGTTTAAAACTGCAGAACACTCTGCCTGGTAATTGGAGTGGAGCATTTGCCATGGCGTGAAGTAAAACGCTTGGGAATGTATAAAAAACCATATGGTAGTACAGAAATTAGCTTCGGTAGAGAGATGACATCATCGTAAACCCGACACATTTCATGGGATAGTAGCCACTCATCAGGGGTAAATGCAAACATATCTATATAAAAAATAAAAGGTAACAAAGTAAAAATGTCCAAGGGTCTAATTGCATGTCTTCCTGATGGCTTCCTGATATGTTCTGACAATGGCTTCTCTAAAGTGATATCACTCTAATAAGGCATTTTGTACTTCCTAAAAGTATCAACCTAAGGAAGTAATATTTTTTTGTGAATAGGTAAAAGGCCAAAGGGGCCATGACAATGCAGAGATACAATATTGCCATTTGATTCCAGAAATGTGTTCAGCATTAACATCAACGTACTCATCTGAGCACTGAGTATATGCATACATATTTATTCAGTCTGCGGAGAATGAGACAATATGTTTATCATGACTGCCTGTATTCCTCACTTGTATGATTTTTGGCAGATCGGATAGACCTACTAACAAATATTCAAACAAGTCAAAAATTGCCCTTTCTCACAGAGAATGTAAAAAGCTAGATAATTAAATATGTCAGAGCTGGAAAAAATGCTGGTCAAATGCTATTCAATTGCGGTCAACTAACCTGGTATTCAATAGCGCTTAACTAACCTGTCAGAAACAACGCTTAAGGCACCTGTCTGACCTCGCCAATAATTTGTACATTTTGATGACAAACAAGCAGAAAGCCAATCTCATAATCATGAAATCTGCCTGCCAGTGGCAAGTCTAGTTCTGTTTTAATGAGAAAATAGTTGGTGAGCCTTTCTTACAATGTGGTAATGTTAAAATAATGCAAATATATATAAAGAAACCTTGAGCTGTATGTAACAGCAGCACAGTAAACTTTATATAGTGTCAGTGAAGTAAGCTTAATATTATAGCAGTGCCGGGCAGTGAGCAGTGTGTAATGTAGTTTTAGCCAGTGAGCCATATGTAATGACAGCATTGAATTGTGTTTAGTGGCAGTGATGGGCATTGAGCAGCAATGTGCAGTGAGAAGCAGGTAGTGGTAGGCAGGGCAATAATCAGTATGTAGTAGTAGGGCAGTGAGCAGTATGTAGTGGGAGGAGTAAGGTGACACCATGGATGAGCTACAAGGAGTAACGGCAAGTCTTTAATCAGTTTGTGCTGGATCCTATATTGGAATGCTATTATACAAGTGTTTTTATTGTGTGAGTGCAATACATAGTTTTAATAAAATCTTTTGGAGGTTTTACATACTACACTATGGTAGTTTCTTTGTGATTATGAGTTCGGTATAGAGATTACCACGGGGATATTCATGAGATTAACTGGATGAGGAGAGAGGAGATACCGAACAGCGTCTGATTGGTGACCATCCTTAAAGGAGTCTACACATATGATTACCCCTGACATTGGGGAACAGGCATTTCTAGACCTTTAACATAGGTCTAGGCAACAGGGCCACTCTTATATTTTCACTAGCTGGTGGAGCACTGGAGAAGATACAGCAAGCACTTACAGCACTGGGACTTGGGTTTTAAACACCAGTAGAATAATGTGTGTAGAATATCACAGGTAAAGGGTATACCTAATGGTGGAATTCACACCCATAAAGGAGACACGGCGAGTGGAATATTTTCCCGATTGAACACAGTGTTATACATCATTACAAAATAGTGTTGTTGGACTTTTTAGCACTGGACATTTATTGTGTTTATTAAGGATCACTGGATAGGTTCATTTCTATTCACTTCTTTGATATATACAGTATATAATATTTTTCGTTGTACACATTAGTATATCACAGCAGCACAACGCTCTTTATCTATGTAAATGTTAAAATAATGCAAAGATATATAAAGAAACCTTCATCGGTATATAAAGGCAGCACAGTAAACTTTATATAGTGTCAGTGAAGTAAGCTTAATATCAGTGGCGGCTGGTGAAGTTTTAGGATGGTGGGGCGCTAGACCCCGCCCTTCCTTTTTGGTCCCTCCCACTTCTTAGAAGCCACACCCCTTATAGACTCCACCCACTCAATGTAAAGTATAACTCAGCTGTCAGTCCTAATTCTCAATAAAATATTGCTGGCTCATTCATCCATTAAATCCCAAAGGTAAAGAACTATATGAGCTGTGAGGTCTGCACAAGAACCCAGCACAGACTGGTATTATGTAGGTTTTCATGTATGTGCTGTGCCATCAAGCTCCATCCTAATCCTTTATTTTATAGTAGGAACGCTGGAAATCCACCACTAACCTCTGACACAAGGTGAGCCATAGAAATGTCCCTGGTTTTTGGAACTGACCAGCTTCACTAACATACATCTGCATTATCTGTCAAAAAAAGTTCAAAATGTAATTATAAAATCAGATGCTTTAAGATGGCATTCATTGGAAAGCAGTTATTGTAGAGGAGTTGTCATGGCCAGACATTCCTCTTGTTCTGTTTGATGCTGAGATACACAGAGGCTGAGCAATGCTCCATGAAAACCGGCAGCTTCAACCAACACAGCAACAACTCCACTCCTGGTGACTTATTGGTCCCTGCATTGTAAGTCATGAATCATCACCTACAATGCACTGAATGCGGGGATGAAGAAGTCAACAGGAGTGGAGTTGCTGTTTTGGTTGAAGCTGTCTGTTAAACAGTAAAGTATGAAGAGGGTGTGCGGTGCTGCTGAGCTCTGTGGTTCCCCAATGTCAGCAGACTAATTGCAGATCAATTACTGCCTGTGTATCCCTGAGAACTCCCTGTGACTTACATGCCGGCTCAGAGTTCTTATCCTACTGCTGAGCTTTGGAAGGGACCTGTTCAGTTTTATCTGTTATCTATGGATGCAGACTAATCACTGCCTGTGTATTGCTGGGAGCTCCCTGTCATGTGTGCTCAGAGATCTTACCTTGCAGACACTGCTGTGCTTGGATCTGATTGTCCCTCTGTTCTTCTCATTCCTCAAGCTGTAGTCATCCATGATGATCTATCCAGGCAAGAGATCTGCTGCTCCCTTTCCTCTCCTCCATTGAGCGATCACTCATGTCCTCCTACTCTGCTCTGTATAGGATGCTGGGTGGGGGAAGGGTCCCTGGTGGAGAGTGGAAACTCTGCTGGAGGTAGAGACTAAGCATCGGAGTGCGACTTGTGGAGGGGGGGACATGGCTGGGCAGCTGGCCAGAATGTGTAACTGCAGGCAGAGAAAATCTTGGCTCCCTCCCAGGCAGAGACCAAATGGACTAGGCAGTTTAAGGTCTGTAGATTCTGACGTCCCAGAACTCAGCTATTCTTAGAATGGAATGTTGGAAAGTAGCCAATGAGGGTGGAGAATTCATTTTACTGTGTTCTAGATAGGGTTTTTTAATGAGATTTGGGACGTCTGCCCTGTTGCTAGGTAGATTACACTTCTCTTTCTTATCTAATCTGTCTATTCCAGCAATTAGCAACAGCAGCACAGCTAGAGAGAAATTCCAAAGATTTTTTTTTTCTTTGGAGTTTCTCTCTAGCTGTGCTGCTGTTGGTTAATAATTATAGTTAATTTTTATTTTTATGTCTTACTTATTTTTTTGGTGGGGCACTGCCCCAGCAGTCCTTATGGGCGAGCCTCCACTGCTTAATATTATAGCAGTGCCGGGCAGTGAGTAGTATGTAATTATGATTTTAGCTAGTGAGCCATGTGTAATGACAGCATTGGGTAATGAGCAGTGTGTAGTTACAATGCTGGTCAGTGAGCCATGTTTAGTGGTGGGCATTGAGCAGAGTGGAGTGGTAGTGCTGAGCAGTGAGCAGCAAGTAGTGTTTGGACAGGTCAATAAGCAGTATGTAGTGGCAGGGCAGAGCAGTGAGGAGTATGTAGTGGTATGACAGTAACCGGTATGAGGTAGCATGGTAGTATGTAGTGGCAGCGCGGGGAGTAGTATGTAATTCAGGGCTGTGAGAAGTGTTTAGTGGCAGGGCAGGGCAGTGAGCAATATGTAGTGGTAGGAAAGTGATCATAGGCATGTGTGGGGTGTGTGCCTGGTGTGCCTGGGCACACCCTAATCACCAAGGTTGCCAACCATGCAGTGTCTGTACAAAGCCTGAGGCTACAATTGCTCTGTGTCTCTGCTGCCTCCTTAGCCAATGGGAATGACACTGTACCCACCTCCTTCCCCAGCGTACCTTATTTGACTTTAAGAAAGGAGGTGCCGGAAGCTGGAGTGGGCGGAAGAGGGAGGAGTAAACACAGCCTGCAGTGTGGGATAGACTTCAGCCTACCAGGAGAAGGTAAGCTGGGCTGAGCACAATGTAGTCAGTACACATACAGTATCTCACAAAAGTGAGTACACCCCTCACATTTTTGTAAATATTTTATTCTATATTTTCATGTGATAACACTGAAGAAATGACACTTTGATACAATGTAAAGTAGTGAGTGCACAGCTTGTATAACAGTGTAAATTTGCTGTCCCCTCAAAATAATTCAACACACAGCCATTAATGTTTAAACTGCTGTCAACAAAAGTGAGTACGCCCCTAAGTAAAAATGTCCAGATTTGGCCCAGTTATCCAGTTATCCATTTTCACTCCTGGTGTTTTGTGACTCGTTAGTGTTAAAAGGTCTTAGGTGTGAGTGGGGAGCAGGTGTGTTAAATTTGGTGTTATCACTCTCACTCTCTGATACTGGTCAAGGGAAGTTCAACATGGCACCTCATGGCAAAGAACTCTCTGAGGGTCTGAAAAAAAGAATTAGTGCTCTACATAAAGATGGCCTAGGCTATAAGAAGATTGCAAAGTACCTGAAACTGAGCTGCAACCGTTGCCAAGACCATACAGCAGTTTAACAGGAGAGGTTCCACTCAGAACAGGCCTCACCATGGTTGACCAAACTAGTTGAGTGCATGTGCTCGGCATCATATTCAGAGGTTGTCTTTGGGAAGTAGATGTATGAGTACTGTCAGCATTGCCGCAGAGGTTGAAGGGGTGGGGGGTCAGCCTGTCAGTGCTCAGACCATACGCCGCACACTGCATAAAATTGGTCTGCATGGCTGTCATCCCAGAAGGAAGCCACTTCTAAAGATGATGCACAAAAAAGCCTGCAAACAGTTTGCTGAAGACAAGCAGACTAAGGACATGGATTACTGGAAACATGTCCTGTGGTCTGATGAGACCTAGATAAACTTATTTGGTTCACATGGTCTCAAGCATGTGTGGCGGCAACTAGGTGAGGAGTACAAACACAAGTGTGTCTTGCCTACAGTCAATCATGGTGGTGGGAGTGTCATGGTCTGGGGCTGCATGAGTGCTGCCAGCACTTGGGAGAACAGTTCATTGAGGGAACCATGAATGCCAACATGTACTGTGACATACTGAAGCAGAGCATGATCCCCTCCCTTCGGAGACTGGGCCGCAGGGCAGTAGTCCAACATGATAATGACCCCAAACACACCTCCAAGGTGATCACTGCCTTGCTAAAAAAGCTGAGGGTAAAGGTGATGGATTGGCCAACCATGTCTCCAGACCTAAACCCTATTGAGGATCTGTGGGATATCCTCAAATGGAAGGAGCGCAAGGTCTCTAACATCCACTAGCTCCGTGATGTCATCATGGAGGAGTGGAAGAGGACTCCAGTGGCAACCTGTAAAGCTCGGGTGAACTCCATGCCCAAGAGGGTTAAGGCAGTGCTAGAAAATAACGGTGGTCACAAAGAATATTGACACTTTGGGCCCAATTTGGACATTTTCACTTAGGGGTGTACTCACTTTTGTTGGCAGCGGTTTAGACATTAATGGCTGTGTGTTGATTTATGTTGAGGGGACAGCAAATTTACACTGTTATACAAGCTGTACACTCACTACTTTACATTGTAGCAAAGTGTAATTTCTTCAGTGTTGTCACATGAAAAGTTGTAATAAAACATTTACAAAAATGTAAGGGGTGTACTCACTTTTGTGACATACTGTATATCCACATGCATGCATGTGTGCTTAATCTTTGGCATGCACACCCTAATGCAATAGGCTGTGCACACCTAAGGAAGTGGTCTGTATTTAGTAGCAGGGCAGAGAGCAATATGTTGTGGCAGAGCAGTGTGTAGTGGCAGGGAAGTTAGCAGTATGTAGTAGCAGGTCAGTATGTAGTTGCAGGGCAGGGCAGTTAGAAGTATGTAGAAGTAGAGTAGTATGTAGATGTATGGCAGGCCAGAGCAGCCAGTGATCAAATTTCCCTGATTATGATGTAAGAAAAGTTTCCCAGCCATCTGTGTGTGTGCAGTCTAGTAGGCAGGGCATGGGCCCCAGAAAGGGACATATGGAGGAAATTCCTGCTGGGGTAAACTTCTCCCTGCCAGAGTCTTACTGCTTGTCTGTAGGTGGAGGACTCATCAGGTTGCCACCTCTGCTCCTTCTCAGTGTCAACCCATCTTCAGCAGCTAAATCAGCCAGAGGGAAGCAGCCACCCATAAGAGGAGGGGAGGAGGCAACCCCATCCCAGCATTGCCCACCTCCTCCTCCTGCCTGGGAAGAAGCAGCTGAGCCTGAGGGAGTATCTGTCTTCTGCTGACCCAGTGGGGTCCAGGCAAGTATGACAGTACTGCCTAGACCTCGCTATCAGCAGCTCTCAGTAACACTCATGTGTAGGTGTGGACAGGTTTCCTTTCCACATTAAACTGAAGCATATATGTGATCCAAAAACATAGGAAAGACATTTCTATTTGTAAAGCATTGTCATGCAGCAAAATGAACAAGCGTGAATGGGCTCTTAAAATGTAGTCCAGTGGACTCAATGACAACCATTAATGAGATAAATAGTGTACAACCATTGCTGACCTTTTCCGAAAGTGCTAGTTGGCTGGCTACATCTGACTTTATTCATTTCTGAGTTACTTGCAGTGAACCATCATGAGGCCAGTGAAGTCAGTGTCAAATTCAAGTTCCTTAAAAGCAAATTTATTGTAGGTTGGGAGTAGAGGGCACACCTATATAATCTCTGAGTTACTTATGGCTCCCCACTTTATGAAGAAGCCCAGCAGAGGGCGTAACACGTACAAGTGGGAGGAAATTGGTTTTTGGGTATTTAACGCGCCACAGTGTGTAACCTTATTTGATTTTTGCAGCTGCTGCTGTAGCCTATGTGCACCCCTCCTGGTGTTGCTATAGGAAAAGTTTTATATAATGTATGTAAACAGCGCTTGCCTTTCTCCCTTTTTGGTTGAACTCTTAGTTATACTAAGCTATGGGTGTATTCTCAAAGTGTTATCTCCTTGTTATTGTGCAAAAAAATTTCATTCAAAATAAATAAATTATAAATTATTGTATCATATAGAGTGAGAAATTAATCCAAACATAAAGTGCCATCTGCTCGTTGTGCTATGTACCCTATGGATTTTTGTTCTATAATGATATTTTCAGGTTTACACCTTATATAATTTCATTAATATACAAATTCTTATACAGTTATAAAGTGCAATGGTGCAAAAAAATGCAAAGGTGCAAAAATATTTTTATAAAGTCTTAAAAATGCAATGGTGCAAAAACTATTAGTGCAAAAAAATTTTTTTAGTGTAGATTTTTTTCTTTTTCTGTGGTTAATTTTCTTGCTCCGTGCTCAAAATCGTTCAACACACATCAAAGTCAATGCAATGTTTCAATCTCCTTAAGTGCTCATGCTTTTAGTGAAGTAAATAAAATCTTTGGGGTATGTACCCTGCTTACCAGATGTAGTTGACTCTCCAGCCTTATGGCATGGAAGAGTCAATAAACGCTTGTGGTCTACAATCCGACCCAGTATATGCTGCTGTTTCTCCTTTGCTTGGCTCTACTTTCTCCGTGTGTATTTATGGAAGAAAAAAAGGACTCCTCATTGTATACCTCTTAATTACCACGCTTTTATTAAGTCCGTCAACTTAAAAATCACAACGATTGTAAAAGGAACTTTCCTGCAACGATGCTGTATTAGTTCTGTGACCGCCTCGCGTCTGCCTCAATCGTTTGCGTGTCACCGGACTCTACATTTACGTGCCTTGCGTTCCACTTACGCATTTCGTGTCTGAAGACGTCATGTTATGACGAAGCGCGTAAGATGGAACGCAAGGCACGTAAACATAGAGTCCGGTGACACGCAAACGATTGAGGCAGACGCGAGGCGGTCACGGAACTAATACAGCATCGCTGCAGGAAAGTTCCTTTTACAATCGTTGTGATTTTTACGTTGACGGACTTAATAAAAGCGTGGTAATTGAGAGGTATACGATGAGGAGCCCTTTTTTTCTTCCATAAATACACACGGAGAAAGTAGAGCCAAGCAAAGGAGAAACAGCAGCATATCCTGGGTCGGATTGTAGACCGCAAGCGTTTATTGACTCTTCCATGCCATAAGGCTGGAGAGTCAACTACATCTGATAAGCAGGGTACATACCCCAAAGATTTTATTTACGTCACAAAAAGCAAGAGCACTTAAGGAGATTGAAACATTGCATTGACTTTGATGTGTGTTGAACGATTTTGAGCACGGAGCAAGAAAATTAACCACAGAAAAAGAAAAAATCTACACTAAAAAAATGTGTTTGCACTAATTGTTTTTGCACCATTGCACTTTTTAAGACTTTATAAAAATATTTTTTGCACCTTTGCATTTTTTTGCACCATTGCACTTTATAACTGTATAAGAATTTGTATATTAATGAAATTATATAAGGTGTAAACCTGAAAATATCATTATAGAACAAAAATCCATAGGGTACATAGCACAACGAGCAGATGGCACTTTATGTTTGGATTCATTTCTCACTCTATATGATACAATAATTTATAATTAATTTATTTTGAATGAAATTTTTTTGCACAATAACAAGGAGATAACACTTTGAGAATACACCCATAGCTTAGTATAACTAAGAGTTCAACCAAAAAGGGAGAAAGGCAAGCGCTGTTTACATACATTATATAAGTGGGAGGAAATGTTTCTCTGGATTTTTTGTCCATTTGTGTCAGTGTGTTGAGCTGATGATATGCTAGGTTTTCACATACTTTTGTGAGTATTTTTAATAATTATATTACATTTTATACAATAAATATGCAAAGCAGAGAGCACTATGGTTTTCCCTTATTATTTTATGGCCGCACTTGAATGATTGAGATTTATTGAGAAGTGAAGGACAGCAAAGTTTAGTGATACCCTGTGGAGCAACACCCCATGGCATCCTGGGAGACATCCTAAACAAGGGACTCTGTAGTGGGGTCATTATCTGGAGGTGAGCAGGCATTCCAGCCATAGGTGGTGGCCACTGAATTCACTGGCCCACGACAACCAATCCACTTTCCTGGAAACTGTTCAGCTAGGAATGCTCGGACCTGACACCCATAATGTGGTGGTGCACATTATGGGTGTCAGGTCCAAGCATTCCTAGATGAACAGTTTCCTGGAAAGTGGGTTGGTCGTCATGGGCCAGTTGAATGGCCCCCAAGGTCTCCCGATCTGACCCCCTTAGACTTTTATCTTTGGGGTCATCTGAAGGCAATTGTCTATGCTGTGAAGATACGAGATGTGCAGCACCTGAAACTACGGATACTGGAAGCCTGTGCTAGCATTTCTCCTGCGGTGTTGCTATCAGTGTGTGAAGAGTGGGAGAAGAGGGTTGCATTGACAATCCAACACAATGGGCAGCACATTGAACACATTTTATAAGTGGTCAGAAACGTGTAAATAACTCATGAAAGAATAAAGTTAAGTTAAAACCAAGCACACCATTGTTTTTCTTGTGAAATTCCCAATAAGTTTGATGTGTCACATGACCCTCTTTCTATTGAAAAAACAAAAGTTGGATTCAAAATGGCCGACTTCAAAATGGCCACCATGGTTACCACCCATCTTGAAATGTTTCCCCCCTCACATATACTAATGTGCCACAAACAGGAAGTTAATATCACCAACCATTCCCATTTTATTAAGGTGTATCCAAATAAATGGCCCACCCTGTATACATAGAAGACAACGCCGTCATCTGACATACCATCACATTTTCAACAAAAATCGTGGAAGGTCCTGGGGATACAACATATCAGGACAGACTTTGGGAATATAATACATACAGTCTTGAGGAAAGAAGGGCAATGGGAGAAGGGTATGAGTATGGTTCAGAAAGGCAGTATTTTCAATTTGGTGCTAAGATCAAGAACATGAGAATATGACTTCAAACTAACAGGAGTTCAAAACTAACCTTAGAAAGTATTATTTTATCAAAAGTGTATTTGATGCTTGCAATAGACCTTCAGCAGAAATAGTGAGATAACCAACAGTAAGTGGATTCATACAGGATTCGGATAAGCATAGATCTGTGCTCAAACAAAAAAAGACACAAAATATAAATAAATAAATATAGCAAACCCGATGAACCACTTGGTCTCATTTCTACCTTCATTCTTCTATGTGTCTATGCAGCTTCCTAGTGGACCTGCATATTTCAAGTTACAGTATTTAATGCCACACTGTGGTATTTAAATAAAATGGCCCATCTGACTTATCGTTTTATTTAAAATATAAAATCTACTTCTAAAAGTAAATCTTGTGAAAGACAAGAACCCATTAAAAAAGTATCCAAAACAATTGGCTTGTGAAGACAAATATTAAAGTGCACTAACCTGGAGCAATTCAAAATCTTCCTAAACTAAGATGACTATATTAACACTTTAGAAAAGCCAATGTCATAACTGAAGAACTAACCATAGATGTTTCCCTGGGATGAACATCTGCCCAAGCTCTGTAGTGTTAGAATACGCTATTGTAAACTTTGTGAGAGATCATGTATGTTGTTAACATTCATTATTGCTTCTAAGAGATGTCTATACAATATATAGCTTATCATTATGACATAGCATGTCATTATAGGCCATCGGTTTGGGGTAGGATTCTTTAAGGCTGGGTTCACACTGGAATCCACAGCGGCTCACAGCAGAGGTCCGGTGCGTGTTGGTTCACAGTTTCAGGTCCGATTTCAGCCGAATGTTTGGGCTAAATTTGGACCTGAAACGGTCCAAAAGACGCATAGCGTCTTTGTGCAAACAGCATCAGACCCACTGTGGAGATTTGTGAACTGGCTCCATAGTGAGCCAGTCACAATCTCCTGCACCAAAGACAAGAAAACAATGGCGCACTGGCCTAGCGCATTATCCTCAGATAAAAACCTTTTATTAAAAAGTTAAAAACATACTCACAAGCAAACTGTGAAATAGAGCTTATCAAGCATTTGTGGAGTCCTTCCAATGCATGGCCGTGTGCTGTGCGGCTGGTTCTCTCACAAACAAGGCTAACGCGTTTCGGGGTATCCACCTCTTCCTCCTTCCTCCGATTCGCATAGGTGTGAACCCAGCCTTAACATCTTCAAAAAATTAAATCTGATTAGACAGTATGCTAACTGAGTAGCATTGTCATTTTCACTATTCCCATGATGTAATCATGTATTGTAAAGTGTAATAACTATATGCACTAACTAATAGCAAGTAATCAGACTTTAGTTTAAAAAATATATATAAGAAGACTGAAAAAATCAATTTTTTTTTTTTTTAGCATTACAACACTTTTCATACCTTGCACATTCATTTAAAAGTTTCATTACAATTATAAAGCAGGAACACACTTAAAAATAGTGTAAACCAAATATGAATAAGTTATAAATGTCATCACACATCTGTTATGGTTATATGCTAATAGTTAAGAGCGGTGCTATCCTGTATCAACTCAAGACTTCAAGAGCACACACAATGTTTTTATTGTTCAAACAAACTTGCTGTTGTTTTGGACATCTCAGTGTATTAATCAAAGTATGCTGTGAAAAGACATAGATGGTCTTTATAAGATAATACTTTTTTTTTCTCCTTTCGTCGTTCACATTGAAATGCTTTGACAAGGACAGCCTGTTTGTCCCCGGTAAAGGAGATTGGAACCTGCATAAAGAAACTAAATTGATTTGATTCCTAACTCTCTTATCTTAAATGTTTTGAAATAGGAACATTTTTATGATTTATTGCTTGGAAGCTATAAAGTCTCTTGTTGACAATATATAGTTGTTGTGTTTGACTCTTAACCCCTGCCTTGTTATTACATTCCTTTTTTTAAAGCTTCACCATTGAGTAATATATATAATAGCTGTCAGATTGCTATGATATTATTAAAAAAAAAGTGCAGTAGAAGGTAAGATTGTGGTGTTTGTAATTGGTGCTGCTCTAATCTCTTTCCAATATTTGATTATGTTTACTAGGTGTCATGATGTGTTAGTAAATGTGCATTGCCAGATAAAAAAAGTTACATTTGCTGTTGATCAGATCTTGCTTGCAATATTTATCTCTGTTAAGCTTTTTCAGTCTTATGCATCTGCTCAATAGGAAGCATTATGCTTACAAGTTTATTACAATTATTCAAAACACGCATTTAAATCTTATAGCCTAAGTATAGGCTATTGTTGATACATATTATACATTTGGGGTAGGACCCTTTGTCAGATAAACGATACAGTATATTAGAGGCTGCTTTTTGGCAGGAGGGGTGAATAGCACAAAGATTTTTTGAGTTTTATGTTTAATCTTTGTTTATTCAATGAGCTTTCAAAATAAACACACATTTAACATGTACATATCATGGTTAAACAAGAGGATTTGGGTTGCCAATGTAACATGTCCTTTATACAACATAAGTCTAGCACTTCATAGGAGGATATGCCAATGATAAGCCCCTATATTCAGCATTGTCACCCAGAATCCCAACAGGTTACATAGTAACACATAGTACATACAACTTTGACCAAAATATTTAAGCTTTCTATTTTGATTCTTGAGAGAAACAAACAATGGTGAGTATTAATGTATAAGAGACAAAAAAAAAATAGAAAAAGAGAGGAAGAAGAGAAAGGAGACAAACGGGGGGGGAGGGATAGAAGAGGGGAAGGGGGGGCATGGGCGACCTCCCGGACCGTGGATAAAACTTACACGCTATTGGATATGAAGGAGGCAAAATTTGAAGAGTATTTAAAATGCGACCAAACTGTCCACATAAGTTTATGCGATTCCATCTTTTCCATATCCCATGCGATCATGTGTTCCATAAGCTCAATCCTGTCCACTTCGCAGGTCCATTCTGCTAATGATGGAGCCTCAGCCTGGTGCCAGCATCTAGCTATCACAGACCGAGCTGCTGTAATAATGTGTCTGACTAAGTTCTATTTGATCTGCCTGTAAGAGCCAGGCACCATGGACAGCACTGTAACCGCTCAAATAGTTGTGAGATGGCATCCCAAAATGGGACAATTTTCAGACATGTGCCCCAAATATGTGTCATGGTACTGGTTTCCTGCAAACAGCGCCAACACATATCTGGAAGAGATGGATCTATTTTATGAAGCAGTATAGGGTAGCGGTACCATCTAGATAAAATTCAATAATTGTGGTTTTGTGCCCAAGATGATGGAGATAACTTATGAGTTAAAGCCAATATCTTCTCCCACTCAATATCCTCTGCTGAGCAGTGTAACTCCTGTTCCCATCTTGCAAGAAATGGAGGTGGATTTGGAAACCTTTCCTGCAATAATAATTGGTAATTTGTGTGGTCTGGTCTAGAAGGTTGGGATAGCAGTAATTCAAAAGCAGTACAAGGACGTATCAGGGGGATTGTAGAGGGGAGGGTGTCTATGGAATGCTTCAATTGTTCGTATTCCAACCACGCCCATAAAGAGCTATGGCAGGAAGAAAGTATTTGGGCAAGGGGGACCAAGGACTGTCCAGTTAGGGTGTGGCATAAAAGAGGGCCCTACGTGCGATGCCAACGTAGAAATTTAGTGCTAGTCACTGTAGGTGAGAAAGATGCTAAGCCAAATAGTGGAGTCAAAGGGCTCGGCTTGGAGGAGAGTAAGCTCCTACGGGTGTAACTGTCCCAAACCTGCAGGGTAGTACCCACTGTTAGGGGTAGTAAGTCTTTTGGGGGCCTATGATTCGATGTCAACCAGAGTAAGGATGTGAGTTCCGGGGAGATCAAGTCACTATCAAGTTTAGTCCAAAGCTTTGTGGTCTGACCATGATACCAGTCCACTAATCTGAGCAAAACGGCTGCGTGCACATATAGGGATATATGTGGGAGAGCCACCCCTCCCCTGCTCTTAGGCAGGGAGAGGATAGCACATCAAATTCTGGGCCTTTTACAGCACCAAATTAAAGTATGTAGGGCTTTGTTAAGAGAAGAAAAAAATGCTGGTGATGGGAGGATGGGTATGGCCTGAAACGTGTACAGCAACTTTGGCAAAATATCCATTTTGATGGCGCTAATGCACCCAAACCATGAGATGTGTGGTTTATCATACGATTTAAGGCAATTATGTACCAGTTGAAGAAGTGGCGCAAAGTTAAGTTCCGCCATGGTAGATAATAGTGGGAATTTTGATGCCCAGGTAACTGATTGCCGTCCGTTGCCATTTGAATGTAAAGTTCCGCTGAAGGTGTGTCACCGTGGAAGGGGGCAATGAAATATTCAGGGCTTCAGTCTTATCGTAATTCACCTTAAAATTGCTCACCTCCCCAAATTCTGCAAATGTACCAATTAAGGATGGGATAGATATAAGAGGGTTAGTAATATATATCAATAGGTTGTCTGCGTACAGTGAGATTTTATACTGGTTTTGTCCTACAGAGATACACTGGATGTCTGGATGTTGACGTATGGCAACTGCTAAATGCTCCATGATCAGGATATACAGCAACGGGGAAAGAGGGCATCCTTGACGTGTACCATTTCGGACCCAGATAGTATCTGAGAGGAGACCATTAGAACGAATCCTTGCAGAAGGGTCTGAGTATAAAGACATAATTTTAGTCAATAAGTTGGGACCAATACCAATTTGTTTAAGCGTTTGTTGTAGAAAGGACCAAGGGACTCGGTCAAACGCCTTTTCGGCGTCCACCAATATCAGGCATGCTGGGATACGACACTTCTGGGCGTGTTCTATTAGTAATCGTTTTAAGGGTATTATCCCTCACCTCCCTACCAGGAGTGAAGCCCAATTGATCAAGGTGGATAAGGAACAAACGGTGTATTTCTTTAGGGAGGTGAGTTAGCTGTCCGTCTGTTTTTTTAAGCGTTGGGATGGAGGTAATACTATTCTTCGCATGCACAGCCCTAGCCAATAACTTGTTGGCCTCCATGTAATATAGCTTACGTATTTTGTCCATAATAGCCATAGCTTTTTGGTTCAACAGGTCTAAAAGGCGAAGCCTGGCATCAAAAAGTGCCGTTA
This sequence comes from Glandirana rugosa, assembly GCA_018402905.1. Classification (NCBI taxonomy): domain Eukaryota; kingdom Metazoa; phylum Chordata; class Amphibia; order Anura; family Ranidae; genus Glandirana; species Glandirana rugosa. Next base: position 347,284 of record BLSH010269068.1, read on the forward strand.
GAGTAGTTGGGGATTGGTTCCTTTTATGTACCAGTAACAGATTAACGATACATGTCAGGAGGTCATTGATTTGGGATAGACGGGCCTTTTTAAGCTTATAACCATGTTTAATAAACACGGCCAGGACCACACACTTTAACGCTTCCCATTGATTTGGGGTAGAGGTATCATCATTCTGATGGTCACAGAGAAAGTTGGCTATAGTTTGTTTAACTTCAACAGAACACAGGTCATCCTGCAGAAGGGATTCATTTAGACGCCACGTCCATTCCTGTGCGGGAAGATTAGGAATCGAGAGGGACAAGTACACTGGTGCATGGTCCGACCACAATATATTTCCAATAGCACTCTGAGGACTGAAGGACAGTGCGAATTGGCTTATTAGAAAAAAATCAATATGCGTGTACGACTTATGGGCCACTGAGTAATACAAGTAATCTTTGGCATTAGGTTGGGAGAGCCTCCACACGTCCACCAGGTTCTGTTGTACTAGAAAATGCTTCAACTTATTTATTTGTGAATGCGAAACAGAGCTATGACCCGTAGAGGCATCCAAGGCGGGGTTCAAGATGCAATTAAAATCTCCCCCCAGCAAGGTGACGCCCTCAGCGAATTCTAGAAGTTTATGAAGATACCGAAGTATGTGAGTGATTTGATCTTGGTTGGGGACATAGAAATTGGTGAGTGTGTATAATTTCCCATACAGGGTGAGTTTCACAAAAAGGTATCTACCCCCCGGATCAACACAGACGTCCGACAGGGTGTAGGGCACCGATTTGTGAATAGCAATTGATACCCCCCTAGATTTAGAAACCATGAGGTATAGTATTTGTTACGCAGGGGGTTGGGATATGATCCGTACGGAAATGAGTTTCTTGAAAAAATGCAACTCCTACCTTAGATTTGTAGAATTTGTATAATATCTGGGATCTCTTAGATGGTTCGTTCAAGCCTCGGGCATTAAACGAGCAAAGAAGAAGAGAAATAAGAAGGGGATAGAAAGAGAGCGAAAGACAGGAATGTCAGAGTAGGAAGGGAATGAACACTCCCCTCAGAAAGGTGTAGGGAAACACAGAGTGTACGTCAGATGTTAAGGTGCAGCCCCAACATCACACTATACACTATATCACTTGGCTGAAACAGCCCACAGAGAACCTGTCTGTTCCGACACTACGGAGGCAGACAGAGCTCCTGTACACTAGTTGAAGGTAACCAAACAATCTCGATCCTGATGGAGTAGAGACCATGCATGATCCAGAGATCAGAGCGAAAACCTAAGAAACAAAAAAGCAAGGGGACCTATGGCCTTGAAATAATAACCTGTAACATGAGCCAGGAGGGCTAGATAGGTAGTTACCTGCTACAGTTTGTATGTAGTCGTATACAACTAAATGCACGCATACATCACCCTGAACTAAGGTCTGAGCTACAGGTCGCCAGGAATGCTGATATCCATGGGATATAATAATCAGCACCTGCTCAAGGCTCTGGGTCACTTAAGACCATATAAAAGCCCTACCTGCAAAAAAAAGGAGAAAAAAAAAAAAAAACATGAACATGAAAATACATGCCTTCAATATATGCTGTATTGACTGAGTACCCCAGGGTCTTCAGCCTGGGACTAAAATTACCTTTGACCTATGATACCTAGGTAGTATACCAACACAGTAACATTCAGGTCAGGTGCTAGGGAGGTATCCTCGGGGGGGGAGAGGGGGGACATCCACCATCACACTAAGAATACCACTAGGCCGTACAATGGGGATGTGGCTGCAACAGGGGAGGCCCCCCTTACCCTCATCATCCCCACAGCACAGTTGACGCTACCATATATAAATGCATACATGATCCAAAATCCTCACAGACCACATGTAGCAGAGATAGGATCCCCCTAAATGTCTGTTGGCATTATAGACATAGGAATGGCATCAAGGTAGACAATACAAGCTTAATGTCATAAGATGTAGGTTTGAGCAGATATAGATGCAATGCAGTTTGGGCATAGCCTCAGAAGGCGTGTATAACAAGTGACCTGAGAGCTCAATATTGACAGAGGATATACTGAGCCATCAACAGATATCCTAAAGTGGTGATGATGGTAGGTGAGCGCACCCATCAGAGTTCATTAGCAAACGGATCCATTTGAGACCGGCCCGATGTATTTCGGTTAGAAGGTGCCTGTCGTCTGCGCTGTGGTAGTGGGGCCCAAAGGCACCGGGATCTGCAGTCAGACAATCCGGCACCACTACTGGGGCATTTTGAGGAACCTGAAGGCTTCTGAAAGTTGGCTTGGGTCATTCAGAGAAAAACTCTCATTACGCAGGCGGATAGTGAGGCCAAATGGATAGTTCCATATATATGTGCCACTGCGCTCTCTGATTGCATCCAATAAGGGACGAATTTGGCGCTGCATAAACAGAGTTCTGTGGGCGAGATCTTGGAACAGTTGTACAATGGCACCCTCAAATTGTATGGGGCCTCTGTTCCAGGCACGTCTCATGATCTCCTCTTTCACCCTAAAAAAATAAACCCGGCATAGCACATCCCTGGGTTGAGCACGGTTAGTATCCCCCAGAGCATTGACTCGATGCACCCTGTTGATCTCCAGAGGGGAAGAAACGGGTTTGCCGAAAAGATCATTAAAAATGCTGGTGACCGCCTGCTGGAGATCTGCTGGGGCCGTAGATTCCGGGACCCCCCTTAATTTAATGTTACTCCGTCTATGGCGGTTTTCTAAATCATCCTGCTGCATGCGTATGCGATTTAGGGCGTTTGTTTGGTGACTGTGGAGTGTCTCTAGTGATTGTATCCTTGACAGGGACGCCATGATGCAAAGGATATACCTATAATTCAATATATAGATACGGAGAAAGAATGCCTCCCTATCTATATATTGAATTATAGGTGCCCTTTTCTTGCTCCCTTCAAAACCTTTGAATATTATAACATATGTATGTAACATTATCCTTACTTCTGATAGATCTCCCCTTGAAGTCTGGATTTTGATAGACCCCTATGCTTGCCCCCCTGATTGCCGTCCCGAGCCATGAGGAGTTATATGTAAGCGCCTGTATACTGAACATATATGATAAATGATATACAGATAAATGCCTAAATGAATCTACATATAGTAGACCCAATCTTTATTGTTTTTGTGTTGTGCTAACTATATTATTTCTCTTTGATTAGTTGTTCTCACAACTGAAAGCCATAGTTCTGGAGTCCTGAGGAAGCTCGTAGCGAAACGCGTTGACTCCTTGTTCGCGTATAACATACTTTGGCTTAAGGATCTTATTTAATTGTATAGTGTGTTTTGGTAGGGGCCCCTCGACGTGCCACTGGATGTGACCCTACGTGGGATTTGCATCACGTGGTACTTGGGGGACTCCCACTTGTTACCTTTCTCCCCGTTTTTTTCTTGTTACTGTATTACTTTTTTTTGTGTATAGATATTGTGTTAGATATGTATTTTTCTATGTACAAATAAAATATTATATATTTTTTATACAATTCATTCTGGCTATCTCGTGGTGTGCCCATTGAAAACGTCCCATTCATGTGGGGTGTCCCACAACTTTGTTTGTTTGTTCTGAATTCATGGACGGTGGCACAATATTCAGGAAGTCCCCTTTGTATTGGATGGATACAGTCACACTCTCCTCTATGGGGAGATCAGGTGAAAAGGGACCGCCTGTCCGTTTTCATCTGATCCAATCCGATGCGCCCGATGGATGGAAAATAGGACCACCATCCATCTGGATTTTGCGGACAGGATCGGATCGGATAGTGGCAGATGTCAGTGGACAAGTCACCCCTGACATCTGCCGCTCTGTAGGGGTGAATAGAGGGTCCAATCAGGTCTACCTGAAAAAACTGACAGGCGGAACTGGTTGGACATTCCTTGTGAAAGGGGCCTAACAGCAAGGCAGTGGTAGAAGAAATTAAATTAAAAAAAGTCATACGGTTTCTCGGGAGGAGAATGGATCTGAGCGGCTAGAATTTTGTCACCCAAGGGTAAAGTGAGACTGGTATGAACCGTAGCCAGAATACGATTGGGAGGTATCACAGGAACAGGGACCGACTCTATATTGGAAGTGGAGGAAAACTGGCGTGACAATGCACCAGCCCTTACATTCTTAGTACTGGGTAAGAATGAGACTATGTAATTGAACTTGAAGAAAAAAGAGCCCATCACGCCCTTCTGGGAGAGGGGCATTTAGCCTCAGACAAGAATGTGAGATTCTTATGGTCAGTCAAAATGAGAACCGGTACAGTGGTACCCTCGAAGAGATGCCTCCATTCTTTAACCACTTCAGCTCTGGAAGGATTTACCCTTTTAATGACCAGAGCACTTTTTACAATTTGGCACTACGCTACTTTAATTAGTAATTGCTCGGTCATGCAATGCTGCATCCAAACAATATTTGAGTCCTTTTTTCCCCACAAATAGAGCTTTTTTTGGTGTATTTGATCACCTCTGCGTTTTTAATTTTTGTGATATAAACGAAAAAAATAATTTCTATCTTTGATATAAAAAAATACAATAAACTTAATTTTAGTCATCAATTTTGGCCAAAATGCATTCAGCCACGTCTTGGATAAAAAAAAAATTCAATAAGCGTATATTTATTGGTTTGCACAAAAGTTATAGCGTCTAGGGTACATTTTCTGGAATTTACACAGCTTTTACTTTATGACAGCGTATCTCATTTCCTGAGGTGCTATAATGGAAGGGCAGTACAAACCCCCCCAAATGACCGCATTTTGGAAAGTAGACACCACAAGGAATTTGCTGAGAGGCATGTTGAGCCCATTGAATATTTTTTTTGTCACAAGTGATTAAAAAATGACAAAAAATAATAAAAAATGACACAGTAATTGTCACTAAATCATATATTGCTCACACATGCCATGTGTATATGTGGAATCACACCACAAAAGACATTCTGCTGCTTCTTCTGAGTATGGGGATACCACATGTGTGAGGCTTTTTGGGAACCTAGCCACGGATAGGACCCCAAAAACCAATCACCGCCTTCAGGATTTCTAAGGACGTACATTTTTATTTCTCTCCACACTATCACAGTTTTGGAGGCCATGAAATGCCCAGATAGCACAACCCCCCCCCCCCCCCCGCCCCATGACCCCATTTTGGAAAGCAGACACTCATGCTATTTGCTGAGAGGCATGTTGAGTCCATGGAATATTTTATATTTTGCCACAATTTTCGGGTAAATGACACTTTATTTTTCCACAAAGTTGTCACTTAATGATATATTGCCGTATCAGAGAGAGAGAGAGAGAAAAGGTACACGGCGCTAGCAGCCCCCCTTGCTACCATATGATATATACAGTACGTGAATAGGAAAACAAATATAATATGCTGGATTCCCAGCATGGCAAAATGAAAACATTTAAAAATAATTATATATAAAATTACAAATGAAAACAACAATCATACAAATCAAATGTTGTGATAAATAAAATCCAATCCATATACTACTGAAGTGCTCATAGAAAACAGTTCATTTGTGCTTCAAAATTCATCTATGAATCATTAGTGTCATCTGATCCACATCCCAGGAAATAAAGTGCTTAGTGCTCCATTCATATATGAATAAGTGCTTCAGTGCTGTAAACCACTTCAAACGTTCTCTGTGCACTCTCCCCCTTTCTCCTCCTAATCACCAGAAATAGATGACCAACAGCTTTTCAGTCTGGGGTCCACAAAGCTTTTTATGGTGTATTGAATAATACCAGGATGATGGTGCCTTTAAGAGCAGGATTCCTTCCAGGGTCAGTGTGATCAATTACCTCGAGATTAAAATATGGCTAACATAGTGTAATATTGCAAACATTTACTTTTATTTGCACAGAGATAAATAAAACTCACAAAAGATCCAGTTCAGGAAAGCAGTATGTCAATTTTCAATGCAGCGCCCGTCCTTCCTCCCATCACGCCGCTGTGTTGCGTCAACGCGTTTCGCCCCACCTGCAGGGCGTCATCAAGAAATTTTGAAGCACAAAGGAACTGTTTTCTATGATCACTTCAGTAGTATATGGATTGGATTTGATTTATCACAACATTTGATTTGTATGATTGTCGTTTTCATTTATGATTTTATATATAATTTTTAATTTTTTTTTTCTTTTTTCATTTTGCCACGCTGGGAATCCAGCATATTATATTTGTTTTCCTATTCACCTATATATCATATGGTAGCAGGGGGAGCTGCTAGCACCATGTACCTTCTCTCTCTCTTATACGGCAATTTTGGGAGTGTCTCCCTTTTTATACACTGTAGCAAGTTATACCTGTTCCTGGTGTACACTGCTTATGATATCAACGCGGGTTGGTGATTAGTTTATCATATACACCATTATTTCAATACTAAATTATATATTGCTCAAACATGCCGTGGGTATATGTGAAATTACACCCCAAAATATATTCTACTGCTTCTCCTGAGTACGGGGATACCCCATGTATGAGACTTTTTGGCAGTCTAGCCGCATACAGGACCCCAAAAACCAAGCACCGCTTTCAGGCTTTCTAAGGGCATACATTTTTTATTTCACTCCTCACTACCTATTACAGTTTCGGAGGATATGAAATGCCCAGATAGCACGAAACCTCCCCAAACGACCCCATTTTGGAAAGTAAATACCCCAAGCTATTTGCTGAGAGGTATGTTGAGTATTTTGCAGATCTCGCTTTTTGTCACAAAGTTTTGAAAATTGCTAAAATAAAAAAAAATACATTTTCCTTTACTTTCTTAATTTTCCAAAACAAATGAGAGCTGCAAAATACTCACCATGCCTCTTAGCAAATGTCTTGGGGTGTTTACTTTCCAAAATGGGGTCATTTGTGGGGGTTTTGTGCTATCTTGACATTTCAGGGCCTCCGAAACTGATAGGTAGTGAGCAGTTTCCCTTAGAAAGCCTGAAGGCGATGATAGCTAGGCTCCCAAAAAGTTTCACACATGCAGTATCCCCGTACTCAGGAGAAGCAGCAGAATGTATTTTGGGGTGTAATTTCACATATACCTATGTGTGAGCAATATATAATTTAGTGACAACTTTGTGAAAAATAAACAGTAAATTTTCCCGAAACTTGTGACAAAATATAAAATATTCCATGGACTCAACGGTGCCTCTCAGCAAACAGTTTGGGGGGTTTACTTTCCAAAAAGGATTAATTTGGCAGGGGGTTTGAACTGTCCTGCCATTTTATGCCCAACATCAACCACTCTTTTAACCGCTGGAGCCATCTCCAAGTTCTTTCTGACACTTTTTGTTTACATGAAAAAATATTTTTTTTCTGCTTCAAAACTACTTTAACCACTTGACAACTGGGCACTTAAACCCCCTTAACAACCGAGACCAATTTTCAGCTTTCAGCGCTCTCACATTTTGAATGACAATTACTCAGTCATGCAACACTGCACCCAAATGAAATTTGCGTCCTTTTTTTCACACAAATAGAGCTTTCTTTTGGTGGTATTTAATCATCTCTGGGTTTTTTATTTTTTGCGCTATAATTAAAAAAAGACCGAAAATTTAGTAAAAAAATGAATTTTTCTTCGTTTCTGTTATAAAATTTTGCAAATTAGTAATTTTTCTTCATAAATTTTGGCCAAAATTTATACTGCTACCTATCTTTGGTAAAAAAAAAAAATAGTGTATATTATTTGGTCTTTGTGAAAGTTATAGAGTCTGCAAGCTATGGTGCCAATCACTGAAAATTGATCACACTTGATTTACTGACGGCCTATCTCATTTCCCGAGACCCTAACAAGCCAGGAAAGT
>BLSH010269068.1:356475-379195 GCA_018402905.1 Glandirana rugosa
GGTATTCACGTCAAGTTCGACCACGTCACCGATCGTGACATCCCGGAGACGAAATTTTTTTTATATATTACAAACCCCTAAATTGGCGAATTGTTGGCGGGATATCTGTTAACTGCAGATGTCCCGCCAACGAATTAAGACCCTCCTGCAGATAACTGCAGGAGGGTCTTAGCGCCAAGGGCGCGCGGGGGACCCCGCGCGTGTGCCCTTGTAGGCACTGGCAGCCCAGGCCCCCTGGGCTGGCTAGTGCCTAGCCCCACTCTCTCCCCCCTCTCTCCTCTCACACTGCACCGATCGGTGCGGAGAGGAGAGACAAGCCGGCGCTTCCGCCGGCTTGTTTACATGTGATCGCGCCGTCATTTGACGGCGCGCTCACGTGGTGAAAGGCCGCGCACAGCGGCCATTCACCCCGATCCGTGATCGGTCGGGTCCCCCGGACCCGACGGTCACGGATGTTCCCGTGTGCGCGCCCCAGGGGGCGCGCGGGAACCGCGATTCTGGGAGGACGTCAATAGACGTCCTCCCAGAATTAAGCAACCGCCCTGTAGACGTCAATTGTCTATAGGGCGGTTGTTAAGCGGTTAAATCCCCAAACATTATATATTTTTTTTAAAGCAGAGGCCCTACAGTGCTAGCCACTGCACCAGCTTGAACTGCACTTATGGGACTCGCCACATCACCAAGTGTTACTGCAGTGCTGGTTTGTCTGCGATCAGGGTGTACTAGGCTGCTGGTGCTTGCCAGTTCACCAGAAGGATGAGCGGTACTAATACTGACCTTTGCAGGAACCACTACTCCATCATCAGAGCTATCTGTCAGGGTGCCACTGCTCTCTACTGGTTGGTATACTGAGCCTGAAACTGACAGTGGAACTTCCCCATTGCTTTCATATGTCATGCTCAGCAACATGTAGGCCTCTTCACTAGTGCGCCTCTGTTTGGACATGTCGGCCTCTAAATGTATAGGTACACTAGTGTGACTCACAGGTAAAAGAGCACCTGGTTGTCAGAGCCTGCTTCAATCGCTACCAAAAAAATGAACTGTTAGCGTTCGCAGGGATCAGGCATGCGAATGCTGCAATTATGTGTGCTGTGTTTTGTAAGTGACAGTGATCTATTGATACTGCACTTGGGTGGGCTGGGCAGAGGGTCTAAAGGCAGGTGCTAGCAGGTATCTGGGCCGATCCCGCTAACACCGCATTTTTGGGAACAGTATTTACTGGGGATGCTAATATAGTTCTGATCAGATCAAAGATATTGATCTGTTCAGCCACTATACTAGTAACAGAGCTATCTAGTGTGTGTGTGTGTGTGTTGGAGTACCTGCACTAATCTTACCCTGCCTGGTATTTATGCTGACCCTAACTCACGCTAAAACCTAACTGATGTCCCCTGCCGAGTGATCAGGGGGTTAAACTTTTATTAGGTAATATACAGCGGGTACCCTGACACTATAAAAAACAAACTAGCTAATTAGCGTCACCCGTGACACTAATACAATGAACGCTGGTGACAGGGGGTGAAAGGGTTAACTGGGGGCAATCAAGGGGTTAAAATCTTTATTAGGGGGTTAATGGGGGGTACCCTAAGCCTACCTGGGCCTACCACTAACTGCCACTAACTGTCACAAGTGACACCAATACAGTGATCAGTGAAAAATCTGAACATAGTTGGTGACACAGTGACAGGGGTGAAAGAGTTAACCACTTGCCGACCAATCACCATCGTTTTACGGCAGCAGGTTGGCTTGGCTGCGCAAACCGCTGTCATGGTAAGTCGGTTGTGCGCGCCGTCCCCGTAATGATTTCTGGTCTAGACCTGCTGATTGGTTCTGGCGAATGAAATGCCTCCTCTGCCTGTGAAATGTAAACACAGGCAGAGGAAGTGATGCAATCTCCCCAGCGAGCGAGGAGAGAAGGTCACAGTGAGTACACCAAGCACTACACTAACACCAGTACACATAGGCACACAATTCACCCCCGACTGCCCCCTGATCGCCCCCTCCAGTTAACCCCTTCACTCCCTGTCACTTTATCACTTAGTGCAGTTATCAGATTTTTCACTGATCACTGTACTGGTGTCACTTGTGACACTAAACAGTGTTAGGGTAGTTAGTGGTAGGCCCAGGTAGGTTTTTGGTATCCCACATTAACCCCTAATAAAGGTTTTAACCCCTTGATCACCCACAGTTAACCACTATAGCACCAGAAGGATTTGCCTCCTTAATGACCAGGCCATTTTTTGCGATACGGCACTGTGTCATTTTAATTGGCAATTGCACGGTTGTGCGAAGCTGTGCCCAAACAATATTGACATACTTTTTTTCCCACAAATAGAGCTTTCTTTTGGTGGTATTTTATCACCTCTGCAGTTTTTATTTTTTGCGCTATAAACAAAAAAAGAGCGACAATTTTGGAAAAAAAAACATTTTTTTTTACTTTTTGCTATAATACATATCCAAACAAAAGTAAAAAAAATAATTTATTCATCAGTTTAGGCCGATATGTATTCTTCTACATATTTTTGGTAAATAAAATTGCAATAGGCGTATATTGAGTGGGTTGCGCAAAAGTTTTCATGTTTACAAAATAGGGGATATACACTATTTATGGCATCTTTATTATTTTTTTATTTTTTCCAGTAATGGTGGTGATATGGGATTTTTATCGGGACTACGACATTGCGGCAGACAGATCGGACATTTTTGACACTTTTTTGGGACCAATGACATTTATACAGCTATCAGAGCTAAAAATAGCAACTGATTACTGTATAAATGTCACTTGCAGGGAAGGGGTTAAACTCTAGGGGGTTATCAAGGGGTTAATTGTGTTCCCTATGTGTGTTCTAACTGTAGAGGGGATGGGCTGGCAGGGACATGACAGATCTCACTGTTTCCGATCAGCAGTAGATCACTGTCATGTCTACTGACAGAATGGAGATCTGCCTTGTTTACACTGGCAGATTCCCGTTCTGCCTCTGTAAAAGGCAATTGCGGGACTGCATTGTGGTGACCGGGAAAGAACATCAGCACGAAGCCAATCAAAGTGGCAAGTGGAGTGGCATGAAGCTGCAGCGGAATCGAGTGCTTATGCACAAAGGCACCATATATGAACAGGCCTGCAACCCCAGAGCTGATTAAAGCCTGTATCTCGATGGATGACTCAGACCAAGAAAGGGTAACTGGAACCAATGGTTAATCCTTCAGGATAACTGGGAACAAAACAAGGCCACCTAAGGTCTGTCACCTACAGGACCTCAAGGCGCGGGCGTCTCCTGAACGGGTAGGACAAGACTTCAAAAAATGGACCTGCTTGGCCACATTAAAGGCACAATCTCTCCCTCCTCCTAAAGGTCCTCTTATCCGCAGAGAGACGTGTGTAGCCCAACTGCATGGGTTCTACTTCACTGGCCAACTCGATACAAGGAGGCTTGGGAGGTGAGGGAGGCAAGGGTGGGACTGCAAAGCTTGGAGTCAAAATTACAGGAGGCTTCCGCAATCGCTCCTTAAAGGAAGGTCTCTCTTGGAGTCTGGAGTCAATGAGAATGACAAACGTGATCAACTTCTATAGCTCAGTGGGTATGTCTCTGGCTGCTATCTCATCTTTATGTTTGTATTATCTGAGAGACCATGAGAAAAAGCAGCCACCAGGGCCTCATTGTTCCAAGCAACCTCTGCTGCCAGAGTATGGAATTCAATGGCGTAATCAGCAACAGTTCTCGTACTCTGTTTGATGGACATAAGACTCTTGGCAGCAGAAGTGGGGTGTGTGAGAACGTCAAATATCCTTTTAAAGGAAGCCACAAACTCTGGGTAACTCAGGACGACATTTTTTTTTCTTGTTCAAGTATTTTATTGGTATTCAAAAGATTGCAAGAAGTACAATAAAAATAGGAACATGTGTAAAAAATAAGGGATGGTTACAAATATCGCGTACAGAGTGTTATGTATACTAAGGATATAACTAGTTTTCAACCATGGGACCTTACCATGGTTCAGTAAGAAACGTAGGCATTGAGAGTGGAACACAAACAGTCAATAAAAAGTGATATGAACAGATCATTAATTCATTGAACCGAGGTATGACGGATGTTGTATCCTTTATGTGGTAGATTTTTTGTCTGATAGGGGTTCGACTTGTGAGATAGTCGAGTCTTCCCGCAGGGCCAAGTTCCGGCTAAGTGGCTTGGCATATTCCCATGGGAAGAATCACGTACTCAGTCATTTCAGGAGTTACATGTCTGCAAGAACACCAGAAGTGGATAAAGGACATATTGTAAGAAAGTTTAGTGAATATCGGACTGGTGCAATAGGAATTCATATGAGGTTGTGGGTGGGAGGAGGAGGGAAGAAGAGGGTGGGTAGGAGGGGAAGAAATGTGATTTCTCCAGAGGGGGTCGGAGAGTGTGGGTGTCAGCTAGAGGTAGGGACAAGTGATGAAGTGGAGATACTGTGTCCTAAAGTTTTAGGGGCGATAAATCAAGTCCAGAGGGAAGGCCATGGTTGATCCAAGGCCCCCCTCAAATTTGGATTCTTTGACACGGAAAGTTGCTTCAATTTTGGTGTGGATCATGGCTTGTGTTGCGCTTTGTTTTACTAGAGGTACAGATAAGTGGGCCATTTTCCATGCTTTAGCAATGGTTTGTTTGGCTGCTGTGGTAATAAAAAGCAGGAGTTTGAATTGGCGTTGCATATAAACTTGTGGTTTGCTATTCAGGAGCGCAATTGTGGGGTCGGGCGATATGGTTGTGTCAAACATGGTAGAGAGGATCTGGATAATTTCGGTCCAGAAGATGTAAGCTTTCGGACAGTCCCACCATATATTCAAGTGTGTGCCAGTGGCAGTACATCTGTGGAAACAATTGGAGGGGTATTGGGGGAGGAATTTGGAGATCCTGGTGGGGGCCAAATACCACCTAGTGAGAACCTTGTAGTTAGTTTCAAGGGCCACAACATTGGGTGATGCTGATTTGGTTGCTAGCCAGATTTGGGACCAGTCAATTGCATCTAGTTGTAGGTTGAGGTGAGTCTCCCATTTGTTTGTGTAAGTGGGGGGTGATGTTGCATGTGAGAGTAGTTGGGTGTATAAGTCAGAGATGAGTCCACGTTTATGGGGGTCAGATTTGCAGGCTTGCTCAAAGATGGAGAAGTGAGGGGAAGAGGTGTCAACGGGTGCGTTGTGGGAGAAGAAATGTTTAAATTGTAGATATCTGAAGGTTTCTGTAGATGGGAGGTTGTGAGTTTCACAGAGAGTGGAAAAAGGAGTAATGGTTACGGATTTGTAGAGGTGGTGGGCGTGTTTCAGTCCTACAGAGGACCAATTTAAAAAGAAGGTCGGGGAGGACCAGGCTGGATAGAAAGTGGGGTTGCGTAGGAAGGAGAGGAGTGGATTGTGGCTAGATTGTTGTCCAAAATGCATCTTAAGCCTATCCCAGAGGGAGAGGCTATGTTTGATGATAGTGTTGCAGATAGTACGGCATTGGGATGGTGAAAGCCATAGTAGGTTTGCTGCGGAAAGCAGGTCATAATCTACTCTTTCCTTTGTGGCATGGTAATTAGTTAGTTGTGCGAGCTGGGCTGCATAGTATTATTTTGTGAAATTGGGCACACTCAATCCACCATGGATGCGTGGGTGTATAGGGTTTTTGGAGATAGTCGGGATTTGAGTGTGCCCCAAATAAATTGGGAGGCTCTACTTTCCAGGATGCACAGAAGTAGGGAGAACTCTGAAGAGAGAGTACTTTTGGGAGGATGGACATTTTGATTATAATAATTCTACCCATCCATGCCAGTGGAAGTGAATACCATTTATTCATAAGATAAGAGAATTGGGTCAACATGGATGGGTAGTTTGATGCATAAAGGTCAGCTGGGTTAGCTGTGAGTTTAATGCCTAAGTAGGGTATATAATTTGTGGCCCAGGTGAAAGGGAGGGAGTCCTGTAGTTGGGTCTGTAGGTCAGAGGATAATGAGATATTTAGGGCTTTGGATTTTTGCGGATTGACTTGGAGGCCTGATACTTGGCCGAATTTGGCGAGGGTGTTCAGAAGATTTGGTGCAGATATAAGTGGTGAGGTGAGAAATACGAGGACATTGTCTGCAAACATGCAGAGCTTGTGTTGATGTCCTCCCATCTCTATTCCCCTTTGTTTGGGTTAGATCTAATGAGGAGTGCTAACTAAGGGTTCGATCGCAAGGGTGAAAAGGATAAGGGAAAGTGGACAACCTAGGCGAGTGCCTCTTTCTATTTGGAAGGGGTCAGAGCAGAATCCCGAATATGTGACATATGCTTTTGGATTGTGATACAGGGTAGTGATCCAGCGAAGAAAGTTTGTACCGAACCCCCACCAGTGTAACATAGAATTGAGGTAAGGCCAGGATAGCGAATCAAACGCCTTATGTCGAGGGAGAGAAAGCAGGTTGGTATGTGGCGTGAACATGCTGTATGTGCAAGGAGAGCAGCTCACCGTATGTTGTCGATTGCCTGTCTAGAAGGTATAAACCCTGTTTGATCCCTGTGAATCAGAGTTCCTATGATGGGGTTCAGGAAGTTAGTCAAAATCTTGGCGAGTATTTTGATGTCTAAGTTAAGGATAGATATCAGTCTGTAGTTGGACCAAGATGTATCGTCAGTATTAGGTTTTGGGATCATGGATATAGAGGCAGTTAAGGATTCAGGACGGAAGTGTCGGTCTTTAAGGAGAAAGTTGAGTGCTTCCATTAAGAGAGGGGACAGCAAGTCAGCAAAACGTTTATATTAGGTGGCTGAAAAGTCATCAGGGCCTGTGCATTTGTGTGATTTTAAGGACTTAATTGCTGTGGTGATCTCTTCTAGGGTAATGAGTTTGTCAAGAGCCTCTCGATAGGATGAGGGGAGGGAGGGGAGGTGGATAGTAGACAAAAGAGATTCAAATCGAGATTGGTCAAAATCATTGGGATCTCGATAGAGATTGGCTAGTTTCCTACGGAACTAGGGTAGGATTTTTAGTGGGTTACTGGAGTAGGTATTTTTAGTTAGTTAATGGATTGGTTTTGGGGTATAGTCTGAGGGCTTAAGCAAGAAATGTATCAGGTTTGTTCGCTTTCATATATAGCATGTGTTTCGATCTGCGGAAAGCTTTTCAGTCAGAAAGTGATCCAGCTCTAGTCGCGTCTTTTCAAAGGCTTGCTTGGTTGGAGGAGACGGTGAGGCTTAGAATGCCTCTGAGGCTTTTTGAAATGCTGCTTCTGAATGCTTCAGAAGCTGGTGTTTGTACCTGCGGTGATGTGTTGCCTGACTGATATAGACACCTCTGACATATGGTTTGTGTGCCTCCCATAGTGTCAGAGGGTCTGTGTGTGTGGATGTATTTTAAGTTAGATATTTTTTTAATTGCATTTCCTATTTCTTGTCTATGAGTAGAGTTAGCTAGCAGGCTACCATTTATAGTCCAGGTGCATTGGTTGGGGTTAGGGACTAATGATGCAAATGTGGTCAGGAATGAATTGTGGACCGACCAGGCGCTGGGTATAATGTGGGAGTCGAGAGTGAGTGCTCACAAAGAGGTGGTCAATTCAGGAAAAAACTTTATGGGGGTGGGAGTAGTGGGTGAACTGTCGGCTCACCAGTTTCTGTTCTCGCCAAGTATCAACAAGTGAGTGTTGGTTCAGGAGTTGTTGATAGGGGAGACGAAGGGTGGCTGTTGGATCTGTGCGTTTGTCTAGGAGGGGGTATATCACTTGGTTGGAATTGCCGCAAATTATAAGCATACCGCGTTTGTGGGATTCTGTTGTTGTTGTTAGGAGCATAGTAGGAGACAATGGTAGCATCACTATCTAATAGAAGGCCTTTGAGTATGAAGTATCTTCCCTCAGGGTCTTTGATCTCCGCCAGGAGGGTAAATGGCATGATAAAGTGAAAAGCGATCAGGACTCCTCTCTGTTTGGTGGAGGCCGAGGCTGTGTAGACCTGAGAGTATTGGAGACTGAAAAATTTTGGGGAGGATTGGGAGGCTAAGTGTGTCTCCTGTAGACAAACCACATGAGCTGAGATTGTGCAAAGGGAGCGGATGGCTTTAGTGCATTTAGAAGGGGAGTTTAGGCCTTGAACGTTGTGCATTAATACATTCAAAGGGGCCATCATAAGATGTGGGCAAGGTCAGGTACTGTGTCAGCTGATTATCAGTGTACTCAAATCTCCCTCTGGAGAAGAGGAATGGGGGGAAGGGGGTGGGGAAGGCAGTAAGGGGACGTAGAGGGTATAGGTAAGCACAAGGTGATGAGCTGTACATGAAATGTGGAGTAAGGTGTGTAAAGTTAGAACAGTAAGGAAGAAGTGTCTCCTAAACGGAGCAAGTATCCCAAGGGTGGTGAGGGAGCACCAACTAAAGCGTACATAGGCTACCGAGTCATACCCAGATAAAAACATTGGGTACCCGAGGAATAAGTGAAGGCACAATGGGCTGTCTCCGGGACTATGACAGCCACTACTACAGTAGTATAAGACCAGTAACAGAGGTATAAAGGGGGTTATTGAGCCATTAGGGGGTTCAGGCAAGGTGTCCTGTATGGTTTACTAAGGTGTAGCTAGGAGGTGCACTGCCCATAGGCAGGTAAAGGGGCTCCAATCTCTAATGAGTTAGAGAGATCATTGCTATAAAACTTCTGTAGGGAGGCTAGCCAAGTATGGTAGGCATGGGAGGTAAAGGTGGTAACTTTAAGGAATAGAATTATGGGAGCATGGGCCATTAAACATAAAGGAAGGTTTGAGACCCAATGAACCAAGGGCTTCCTGGAGGGTATTGGGCAGTTTTCTCATTTGTTCTAGAGTGAACATGAAATGTAGTCATTGTAAAGAGAGTAATAACACAGAGGAGAGAACTCTCTGTTTCAATGGCACATCTATAGTGACGGTTGGCATTACCTCAGAGTTCGCTAGGTAAGCATAGCTGGGGGAAAGAGCACAATATTCAAATGTCCCTCTGATAAAGACAGTCAGTCCGTAGGGTCTTCCGGTGCTAGTAAGGTGAAACGACTCCTCTTGTGGAAGCTGGACTGACCCTGATGGTTGGGTGTCTCTTGTTGCTTCTTGGGGGAGCAGGATGCTGCCCGTCATTTTGTGCCTTCAGCGGCGGGTTCCAGTGTTGACATGCGGAGATCTTAAAGTGTTGTGATGAGGTCCTCTTCAGATTTGCATGTATATGGGGAACCTTTGTATGTAAATTTGATGGCAAAGGGAAAGCTCCAGCGGTAAGAGATGAGGGGGTGCTGGAGAGTCAGGAAATTTTAAGGCTTTTCTTTTAGCAAGAGTCTGTTGGGATAGGTCCTGGTATACTTGGTAGCAGTGGCCTAGGGCGTCTTTGTTGCGGGCTGCTTCCATAAGTTGTTCTTTGGTACGGAAGTAATGTAGTTTGATGAGGATGTCACGGGGGGGGGGGCATCATTCGTGAGGGGAGTCAGGGATCTGTGGATCCTGTCCATCTCTAGGCGTTCTGTGGGGATTGATGGTGCAAGCTCCGGAAAGAGCTCTGTTATGGTGGATTGAAGGTCTTCAATCACCTCAGGGATCCCCCGGATGCGGAGATTAGACCTCCTGGACCTGTTTTCAAAGTCCTCCAGACGGGCCTGGAGGGCAGAGTTTTCCTCCCTGAGGATCTCTAATTCCTCCTCATGGTTGGCAGTTGTCACATGTAGTTCTTCTACTCTCCCCTCTAAGGCAGATGTATGCAGGCCTACCTCATGGATCTCCTGAGTGAGCTTTTCTGTGATGGTGTCTGAGGTGTTTTGTAGTGCTTTCTGGAGCACCCTTTCAAATTGGCCGATCAGGTCAGAATTATGTGGGGAGGCCTGCAGGGTTATGGGGGTCATGTGAAATTCAGTGTCAGACTCACCCTGCTGCGCTACGGGCTGGAGCCTGGATTGCTTGTGGAGCTGTGTGGAGCAAGATGACAGCGCCACCGCCATCTTGACCGCAGCTTTAGTCAGCGCTTCCTGGATGTTTTTTGTTTTAATCCTGTCCTTTTTGCAGGAGTACATTCCCTCCGGAGGCTCCTGGGAGTACAGGCAGGAGCGTGAGTTAGGTGGCATCAGTAATTGGTAGTGAGGCTCGGTACTGTGAGGCTGTCGGGTCCCAGTCGGTGCGCAGCTCTATGCAGCCATGTCCTGCTCAGACGGCTTCGCGCAATCGCCCCGGACGATGGGTTTTTGCGTCTCCCATAGAGGGTTTGCCCAAGTCAAAGCTCTCTCAGAAAGCAAAGAAATCACAAAGCCTACTTTGCTTCTGTCTGTGGGAAATGCCTGGGGCAGCATTTCAAAGTATATCACAACCTGGTTGAGAAACCCTCTGCATTGCACTGGATCGCCCCAAATTGCTGGGGAAGCAGAGTGGAACCAGACATACCTCTTATAGAGGTAACATTTGAGGCGGGTGCCTGCACAAAGACTGGAGCAGCAGCAGGGACAGCCTGGAACACAGGTTATACTGGAAAAGCCACAGTGGGAGGATCTTCCAATATGGAAAAAATATGACCAGCAAGAGGATTGCCTACATTTTATGAATTCATGGCCTTTGCCTACTGTCAGGAACCATGAATCAGACTGAGACAGAAATGCCATAAAAATCACACTTTTTAATAAAATGGTAAAATAGTACAAACAGAATAAACGTGGTCAAAACATAGCCAGGGTTCGGTAACCAGAGCGAGTAGTCGGAACAAGCCAGTAAAACAGGAATCCAGAGATCAGCGTAGTCAGAAGCAGCAAACAGAGTCAGGAACCAGAAGGGAAGTCAGCCAGGCAAAAGTTTTTAACAAGAAAACACAGCAGAGAGTATATGTTGACCAAGGTGAAGGCACAGGAGATCTGATCCAGGCAGTTTAAATTAGCCAGCAGGGCTGACTAACATGCAGGATATGACCATCAGATGAGTCACTGTGGAATGATGAGTACTGGCAATTAACCGACAGCTGAGCCGCCTGAGCTCTGAGAAGGGAGGGCTGAGCCCAGCCCTGACACTAATGTTGCCAAAAATCCAGTGATCTTGTAACTTCCTGTGTTATCCATGCCTCTGTTGCACTTTGTTCTTGGTATTATCAGCTCAGTCCAGTTTATGTGAACAACAGAACACTTGCCCAATGTGTTGTAGACCAGTGGCAGCCCATGCATTAGGGGCACACGGGCGCCGCCCCCCCATCCATGTATCCGCCCCCCTGATCTACATACAAGGATTCCAATGGGGGGGTGTTTTTGAAGCATGTTATTAGAGCCAGAGGCTCTAATCGGCTTCAAAAAAGGATGGGCTCCAGGCGCAGAGCACTGCACCCATAGCTCATCCAGTTGTGTGACAATAACAAATTAATATTCGTTATCGCTGCACTGATCCTCCTCCCGGCCAATCAGGAAGCGGTTTTGAGACCCGTCACCTGATTGGCTGAAAATACTTTTGATCCTATTGGACTTCTGGCAGGAGAAGAGAAGAGAGGCATGGCTTCTCTATGAAAGGACACAAGAGCCGCTGCCTCAGCCACAGCTTGCCGCCCATCACCCGCTGCCTGACCCGCAGCCCGTCATCCGCCACCAAGATGGGGTAAGCATCGGGCAGACAGCAGGCGAGCAGGGGTGGTGTGGGGGTGCTGGATGAGTGATGTACCGCTGGGTGGTTGATTGCGGCCCCCCCTAAGAAAAAACCCACAAGCTGAAACTGTTATAGACATTAGGAGAGTGATAGCTAACACAGTTCCAGTCCCAGGGTGACAATGCTGCTCATGCATAGAAAAAGCACAGTGAGTGAATGTTGTTACCCTGGATCAGGAAGTGTATTACTGACAGGATCAGAAGGTAAAAAAAAGGGAAAAAGGCCTGAAAAAATAAAGCAATACAGCCACCACATCTAAGGTCTGCTAAGCTACACTATATTACATTTTCCATCTTGAGCTTAGATTTACCTTAACTCATAGTTCATCTTAAATATTGGTTGAAGCAAGGGTTGATCAAGAGCTGTCCTTACATATTGTAATTGAACTTCTCAATCTGACCCTTACTTGGAAGGAAGCAATATGATGCTTAAAAGCTTTGGCTATATTCTGTATGTGTATGGCCAAATCTGACATTCAGCAGCTATTGCCAAATTTCAGAATGTGGAGGGGACAATAGAAATGGTTACATAATGACTGAATACATGTACAGATGTGGTCATCCTGTGCCAGGTTTATCCATCTGTCTAAGAGATTTTGCTCTTGATACATGTGCCAGTTATTGGAAAATTAGCCCTAAAACATCCTAATTTGGCCTGTGCTCAGCCGGTGTATGGGTAGCGTAGCTTTATTTCTTGCAAGCCAACCTTTGCAATTTAAAAGACCTTTCTTTACCTACAAACAGTTGAAACATGGGTTGATTAAGCCTTTCTAGTGTTTAAGAAGCCTAATCTCAATTCAAAGAGATCCTTAAACTGATAGCACGTCTAAGCATTTAACTAGACTGATAACACAAATGCGGGCACTCATTAGCAGCATCTGGTTGACATAATGTGGCCCTATAATTCATTTTCAACTTTACCTAATTGCCTCAGTCATTTCATTATTACAAATATTAGGTATGGATATAAAGGAACAGTAATTCTTTTTACTAGACTGAGGATTTCAGCATGGGTGCAGGCATGCTAATCTAATTATAAAGGTAGCCGAGCTGAACGGCTGCATTTTCTCATGCTTAGCATTCACAAGTCAAGTCCCAGCAGATGTGTTGTGAAATTAATTTCCTCTGGTGTAACCAGAAACTCTCTGTTATGCAATTTCCATTTCACAGATGATAACCTATTATCACTTTATTCAAGGAAAATGTGTTAATAGCCACGAGGAAAATTGAATTATTCATATTTGCTCATTTCTATTCTGAGGCACACACTTCTCTTTTCATGCATTGGGAGAAGGCTAATGTAAACATGACCAGATCCTTGTAAATTGGCTTGTAGAAGAGGCTGTTAGCATACTGCCTGGGGACTGATCTGGGATGGGGATAACGGCTGATATCTGTGAAGTACAGCATGTGGAAGACAGGCTGTTACCCTTACCAGGTGGTATAGCAAGCTAATGGGAGCCAGGTCAAAAACATCAGATGTTAATTTAGAACTTTAACAGTCGGTAATGTTAGATACATGGAAGGAAAACAGTATGTAACAAGTAGCTACTGTTTACATAGTGTGGAATATTTGGTGATAAAGATCCTCAGAAACAAACAGCATGTTGAACTAATGATGATCTAGACATGCACATATGAGCTAAAAATGTTACATAGAGCTAATATAAACCCATTGGAGCAACAGTTGTTTAAAAAAGTAAATAATGCAATCTCAAAAGCTGAATATATATTGTTCCCTTTTATAGCAACACAGTCCCTATTTTTTCAGTTTTGATAAACTAGAGGGGTGTAATTACAGAACATGGATCCCCATATTAAAATTTTGATGGGGCCACCCTTTAACCTCTCTTTATGGCACCTGGCAGATGGCAGTATGAACTGAGACAATTGTGTAATCGTATCATAACTTTTGTTTAAATCAAGGTGAAGTAGCAAGAGAACTGTCAGCTTAGTCATTATACTTCTAGTTGTGTTATACATTTAGGTTGCCAGTGAAGAGTGGACATCAGTGCAGGAATTAATCCAAGATCCCGAATTCTCCCCAGTAGCTCACCAGTCTTTTTTATAGTATAAGTTCTTAAAGCCATGGGGAAAATTCAAACCCACCCAGAAAGCAAATAATGAAGGCTGTGGTTTAATACTGAGTAAAAAAGAAAACTAAGTTGCATTAGTAATAATAATAATAATAATAACAATAATGTTCATTTATACAAACTATATAACATAATAGTTACTGCTAAGGTGCATAATTTCTCAAATGTCTTTAAATTGTGTCTTTTTTGCAGAGTTTAAAACGTCAACTTTCTTATCAGTCCAAGGAGGCACCATGGGAATTTTTTTTTACAGCCCAAAAAAGACTGAGTTAGGCATAAAGGGTTTATTTTACATTGCTGGCAGATATAACCAGCAGCTCTGTAAGGCTCTTCAGAGATAAGCAGCAACATCTGATATCGGCTCTTCTAGACCAGTGTTTCTCAACTCCAGACCTCAAGGCGCCTCAACAGGTCATGTTTTCAGGCTTCCCATGCTTTTACCCAGGTGATTTGATCAGTTTCACTGCCTTAGTATTTACCACAGCCGTTTCATCTGAGGGAAATCCTGAAAACATGACCTATTGGGGTGCCTTGAGGACTGGAGTTGAGAAACACTGTTCTAGACTGTAGACTGCATAGGGAATTAGGCAGTCATCAACTGCAACCTCTGCAAGCCTTGAAACTGAACTAAACTGAAATACCCACTATCATTTTTGGTGACTTTAACATCCCCATTAATGTTAACAGTCCAGCTACAGCTCAACTTCTGAACTTAACCCCATCTTTTGATCTAACACAATGGACCCCCACTTCCCCCCACTCCAATGATAATACCCTTGACCTTGTGTTCTTCCATCTCTGAACTCCTGGCAAACTCACTAACACCCCCTTTCCTCTCTCTGATCACAACCTCATCAGTTTCACAGCATCCTTGTCTCCGACCACCTATCCCTCCAAACAGCAAACAATTACTTGTAGAAACCTTCCCCGCTTTAACCTTTCTCCTTTCTATTCTGCTACTGACCACCTCTTTGACAAAATTTCTGCCCTATCCTGTCCTGACCTGGCCACTTCTGTCTACAACAGTTCACTCTCATCCTCACTGCACTATTGAAAGTCCCGTCTCATAGGCCTACTTCTCCATAGGCTACCTTACCAACTGCTCAGTGTCTGCTACCCCTGTCTGCCAATCCCTACACTGGCTTCTGATTGCCCAGCAAATTAAATTCAAAATACTAACAACAACATACAAAGTCATTCCCAACTCCACCCAAGCTACATTACCAATCTTGTCTCCAAATATCACCAAACCATCCTCTCCACTCCTCTCAAGAACTTCTGCTCTAAAGCCCCATCTCCTCCTCCCATGTTGATCTACAGGACTTCTCCAGAGCCTCCCCCCTCCTCTGGAACTCTTTGCCTCAATCTGTCTGGCTATCTCCTACTCTGGCTGCCTTTGGGTGATCCCAGAAAACTCATCTCTTCAAGGAAGCCTATCACACCTCCAACTAATTTGTTATCACTTCCATCAGCTCATCCCCCAGAGTTATAACCTTTTATACCACTTGCTCCACCCTATTAGATTGTAAGCTCTTATGAGCAGGGCCCTCTTAACCTTCTTGTATGTTATTGTATTGTACTGTCTCCTTTTTATATAATGTAAAGGGCTGTGTAAACTGTTGGTGCAATATAAATCCTGTATAATAATAATAATAATAATAAAAATAAGTGTTTTAATCAAGATGACCTATTTATAATCATTATGCTGATAGCACTAGTTAATAGATATGAAGGTATACTGTACTTACTTATTTGAAAACTTTATTTTACATTTCTTCAGTTGCTTCCTGGTTGCTGGTGTAGCACCCTCGAGTGTTTGCTACTAGAGTTGAGAGTAGGTAAAAGCTTATTATGGCCATGAATAAACTGAGTCATGGTATTGGGTCAGGGATACTAAAGACCAGGGCTGGATGACTCATCCTGGCAGCTCTCTGGAGCCTCCCCCTGGTGTTTGAAAGGTTGGAGAACCTTCTAAAACTAAAGGGTGGGGGTCAGAACGAGCTGCCATGAATATTTATTGGGCCTCAGCCAATCCCCGGTGGTGGGCTGGTAGAGGGCTGGGACAACCCTATAAATAGACATTGGCCATTGCAGCAGGGGAGTCGGTGGAAGATGGAGAAGCAGTGCTAAGGAGAGGCTGTCGGTGGCCCTTGAGGGACCCCTTACTGTGTGGTGGGGTTTACCTTGGGCTGGGTGCTCAAGAAAGCTGGCTTGGAAGGATCCTGACACAGGAGGTGGTGGAAGGATTCATACCAGAGAGGCATGTTACAAGGAGAGACAGTGAGTAGATCAGCACGGTACGGGGACAGACAAGGAGAGAGACTGCCATCTGCAGCAGGTCTCTTTTGAAGACCGCATAGTGCAATGTCTTCATCTAACCTTGCTCTGGGAGGTATCCATGGTGTGTGCCAGTCAGGCAGGACTGGTGCAGACAGTCAGTCAGGAGGACTGGGAAGAACATCAGCCAGGCATGGCTGGTAGCAGCCAGGTGAGCCAGCATTTCTGCAAGAAAATTGAACTGGGATTAGTGGCCACAGAAAGACAGAAACAAGTGTGTTTGCTGTTCACTCCATTCTTGCTACATTGTCAAGAGGCTGCGAAATTCTGCCTGTAATCGCCTTTTTCTGAACTAGCAGAAACTGTTAGTTTCCAAGGAGTGATCAGCAGGAGCTGTACTTAAAATGGATGTAAACTCCGTTCATGAAATTTGAGCTGGGCACATAGACATGCAGTGTTTTGTTATCTCTCTTCAAAGCACTATGTCCCTTGCTCTGTAGCTCTGTTATCAGCCTGGTAAGTTCTTACGCATTCTCTGAGACGAGAGATAGAAGTGTGTGTCAGGGGAGGTTGCTATAAATAGATTAGCAGACAAATTGCCTAAGAGCAGAGCTATGCACATTGCTTTCTTCATTTGCCTATGAGGAGAGAGGGTGTGCCTTTCCTCCAATCAGCTGTCTTGGCAGTATTTCAAAGATCCACTCCCAGTGGTAACTAGGAAGAGAAAAATGTTAACGTGATCTGCACTTTGTAAAGGATAAATAGAGATGAAGACAGCAGATATACATGTAAAACTTATATACAGTATCTCACAAAAGTGAATACATCCCTCACATTTTTGTAAATATTTTATTATATCTTTTCATGTGACAACACTGAAGAAATTACACTTTGCTACAATGTAAAGTAGTAAGTAAATTTGCTGTCCCCTCAAAATAACTCAACACACAGCCATTAATGTTTAAAGCATTGGCAACAAAAGTGAGTACACCCCTAACTGAAAATGTCCAAATTGGGGCCAAAGTGTCAATATTTTTGTACCCAGTTAGCCATTTTCCCTCCTCAGTGTCATGCGACTCATTAGTGTTACAAGGTCTCAGGTGTGAATGGGGAGCCGGTGTGTTAAATTTGGTGTTATCACTCACTCTTTCATACTGGTCACTGGAAGTTCAACATGGCACCTCATGGCAAATAACTCTCTGAGGATCTGAAAAAAGAATTGTTGCTCTACATATAGATGGCCTAGGATACAAGAAGATTGCCAAGACCCTGAAATTGAGCTGCAGCACAGTGGCTAAGACCATACAGCGGTTTAACAGGAGAGGTTCCACTCAGAACAGGCCTTCCCATGGTCGACCACAGAAGTTGGGTGCACATGCTCAGCGTCATATCCAGAGGTTGTCTTTGGGAAATAGACATATGAGTGCTGCCAGCATTGATGCAGAGGTTGAAGGGGTGGGGGGTCAGCCTGTCAGTGCTCAGACTGCTTCAAATTGGTCTGCATGGCTGTCATTCCAGAAGAGAGCCTTTTCTAAAGATGATGCACAAGAAAGCCCGCAAACAGTTTGCTGAAGACAGGCAGACTAAGGACATGGATTACTGGAATGATGTCCTGTGGTCTGATGAGACCAAGATAAACTAATTTGGTTCGGATGGTGTCAAGCTTGTGTGGCGGAAACCAGTTGAGGAGTAGAAAGACAAGTGTGTTTTGCCTACAGTCAAGCATGGTGGTGGGAGTGTCATGGTCTGGGGCTACATGAGTGTTGCTGGCACTGGGGAGCTACAGTTCATTGAGGGAACCATGAATGCCAACATGTACTGTGACATACTGAAGCAGAGCATGATCCCCTCCCTTCGAAGATTGGCCCGCAGGGCAGTATGATAGTGACGACAAACACACCTCCAAGACCACCACTGCCTTCCTAAGAAGCTGAGGGTAAAGGTGATGGACTGGCCAAGCATGTCTCCAGACCTAAACCCTATTGAGCATCTGTGGGGCATCCTCAAATGGAAGGTGAGAAGCGCAAGGTCTCCAACGTCCACCAGCTCTGTGATGTAGTCATGGGGGAATGGAAGAGGACTCCAGTGGCAACCTGTGATGCTCTGGTGGACTCCATGCCCTAGAGGGTTAAGGCAGTGCAGGAAAATAATGGTGAAAACACAAAATATTTACACTTTGGCCCCAATTTTCACATTTTTACTTAGGAGTGTACTCACTTTTGTTGCCAGTAGTTTAGACATTAATGGTTGTGTATTGAGTTATTTTGAGGGGAGAGCAACTTTATACTGTAATACAAGCTGTACACTCACTACTTTACATTGTAGAAAAGTGTCATTTCTTCAGTGTTGTCACATGAAAAGATATAATAAAATATTTATACAAATGTGAGGGGTGTACTCACTTTTGTGAGATATTGTATATATATATATATATATATATACATACAGTATAGTATATATATATATATATATATATATATATATAGAGAGAGAGAGAGAGAGAGAGATACACTAGACTATATATACAGTGCATTCGGCGGTGTACAGTATATAATTCACTTCAAGTGGTGTATTAACCACTTGCCGACCGCCGATCGGCATCTGACGGCGGCAAAGTGTCTCGTTCCCGCAAATCGCCGTCATACGACGGCGGCTGCGGGAACGAGTTTAGTGAGCGCGTGCACGCCGCCGGAGGCGCGCCCGCACGCTCACTGTGTTCGGGGAGGGCCAGGGAGCGGGTGCGGCGGCTTCGATTGCCGCCGGCTACCCGCGATGGCCCCCCCGGAGTGAAGGAGCGGAGGTCCGTGTATGTAAACACGGACCTCCGCTCTGTGTGAGGGGGAAGGGCTGTGGTCACAGCCTTCCTGTACGTGAAGGCTGTGACCACTTCCCTTCCCCTGCTAGGACAGTCCCTCCACAGTTAGAACACGCCCGGGGAACATAGCTAACCCTTAGAGCGCCCCCTGCAGGTTAACCCCTTCACTGCCAATGGCATTTACACAGTAATCAGTGCATTTTTATAGCACTGATCGCCGTATAAATGCCAATGGTCCCAAAAAAGTGTCAAAATGGTCCGACATGTCTGCCGCAATATCGCAGTACCGCAAAAAATCGCAGATCGCCGCCATTATTAGTAAAAAATAAAAAAAAAATAAAAACCCCAAAAATGAATTCTCATCATCTGTAAACGCGACCACTTTTGCGCAAACCAATCAATAAACGACGATTGCGATTTTTTTTATCGCAAATATGAGGAAGAATATAAATCGGCCAAAAAAGGTGAAAAAAAATGTTTTTTTATATTTTTTTTTTGGATTTGTATTTTAGGAAAAAGTAAGAAATTTGTTTTTTTTTGCAAAATTGTTGCTCTTCTTTTGTTTATAGCGGCGATCAGAAATGACACAGAGGTGATCAAATACCACCAAAAGAAAGCTCTATTTGTGGGAAAAAAAGGACGCAAATTTCGTTTGGGTACAACATCGAACGACCGCGCAATTGTCAGTTAAAGCGACGCAGCGCCGAGTCGCAAAAAGGGCTCCGGTCCTAAAGCTGGAAATCCTTCCGGGGCTGAAGTGGTTAATATATCTATATATATATATTAATATATAAATGCAGCCTAATACATATATATATATATATATATATATATATATATATATATATTGTGAGGAATTAGCTCAATGGGGATCACCTTCCCTGGGGAAAATGTATTCAAACGGCAGGTTTTCTTAAAATCTGACTCGTAGCCAGGTTTATTTAAAAGGTTGCAGGTAAATTAAATAAACAAAACAGAAAAATAAATCCTTGCCTATATTAGGTTCAGCGGGTTCCCTATCTACCATTTTATTGTTTTCTCTGGCTCTATTGAGTGTGGTGTCTTTTAGTTGTTCCATACAAAATTAATCTTTTCTGACCTCTAAATCAGGCACCACATTCTGTCCACTCTCACTACTACAGTCAGAGATAGTTTCTTGTTCATTACCTTCCAGCTGGGGGCTGGGATTCCAGCTCCTCCTGCTCCCCAGCCATTACAGAAAAAGCAAAAGGATCTTCCCCTACCTCAGACATGCCAACAGTTTTCCTTTAAATTTGGTAATCAAAAGGGTCTGGTGTGAGTTCTAGTGTTTCCTCAGCAGGTGGAGCTCTGTCCTCCCGACTCCTTTTGTTTTCCCATAAACTCCAAAAGTGGGGAAAATCTCTCCCCACTAGGGCTTCATGAAGCAGTGAGGGTACCACCCCCACTGAATGTGTCACTATGCTCAAAGTGGTATCAATCTCAACCACAGCAGTCTGGTAGTCACGTGTGTCATCATGTATGCAAATAACCTCAATAGTGCTAGGGTGTAACTTTGCAGGATTTACACAATCACCTTTGACTAATGTTACCACACTACCAAAATCTAGCAGAGTCGTGACTGGCTTTCCATCAACTGAAATCACACACATTTGTTTTTCCATGCGTTCCTGACATGTTGCAGTACATGCTACCTGTGCAAAAAGCGACATGTGTTTTTTCAAGTAAGCATTATCACATTGCATTGGTTCATAATTTAGAGAACAGTTAGCAGCAATATGACCAAATGCATGGCAGCAATAACATTTTATATTTTCTGTACTCAGCCCTCTAAATGGCCTCAGAGACCTTCCTGACCTATGTGGTCAGTCTCCAGGTCCTGAGCCCACAGTCTCATTATTTTTAGCAACAGTCTTGTAATTTTTCCCCATGCCCTTGAACCCTGGAAGTCTTACCAGATCCTCTGGGTGAGAAGACATTGGAGTGGGGCACGAATGGGTGAAACAAGTCCTCGGTAGCAGTATATCTCTCCACCAGGTCAACCAGCTGGTTTTCAGTCATAGGGTCCCCATAGCTGACACATTTCCTTAAAGTGGCAGGGAGCGCCTGTAATGATATCACGTGCTGGGACACACAAAATCTGCACCATTTTGTGAGGGTCAGCCATTATAGTTCTAACTTATAACAAATTCCTCATCCGCCCTCCCAACAACTTAGACATTCCTATGTCCCTGTAACAAGCTCCAACAGGTCTGGAGGTGTTTTGGCAAGCCTGATCATAAACCAATAAATCAGATCCATTAGGAGACAGCACAGGATGTCTGAGATAATAAGGGCCATAAATCTTCTCCCTCAGGCAGCTGTGAAATTCCAGAGACCCTCAAGCAATCTTAAAAGTAAGAAATTTACCCACCTTTCATAACTCCAGATAGGAACGTGACATCTTAATAAAAAAGTATATATCTGAATGTGGAAATTCCTATCGAATAAAAAGAATCCAAACGTCAATGAATTTGATCATACAGGAAACCACTGCTAGTTTCTCCTCATCCCAGAGTAATGAAAAGTGACAAGTCTGTTGTGTTTAGACTTATTTTAATGCACTGTGCATGCTGAGCTTGAATCCCTTCATGTGGGGTGTGCACGGTGATCCAATCCCAAGATATGATTTTTATACTGCAAATTGCATATCAGGGAGGGTTGTTATTCCACAGGCCGCCCTGGACAGCCCACAGGCTCTCCTTACCCATGTGAGTTGTCTGGAGCATCTGGCCCCACCCCTTAACCTCCAGAGAAAAAGGGAATAGACCGGACAGCGCAGAGTTCTCAACTTACCATCAAAGAATGAACATCCAAGAACCTGTGGACTCATCAACGAAACTCTGATTAATCACACACATTTAAATGCAAGAAACTTTTTCTCTTCAGGTCTGGTATGGATTTTAAGGGGAATCCCATGCTAATTTTTTTTAAAAAATGGCGTGGGGTCCCCCCCAAAGTCCATAACAGGCCCTTCAGGTCTGGTATGGATTTTAAGGGGAACCCCACGCCAAATTAAAAAATGGCATGGGGCGCCCCCAAAATCCAAACCAGTCCCTTATCCGAGCATGCAGCCCTGGCATGGCAGAAGGGGTGGGGATGAGCGAGCACCCCCCTCCAAACCATACCAGGCCACATGCCCTCGCCCCCAAAGCACCTTGTCCCCATGTTGATGGGGAGAAGGGCCTCATCCCCACAACCCTTGCCGGTGGTTGTGGGGTCTGCAGGCGGGGGCTTATCAGAATCTGGAAGCCCCCTTTAATAAGAGGGCCCCCAGATCCCGACCCCCCATGTGAATAGGTATGGGGTACATTGTACCCCTACCCATTCACCAAAAAAGGAGTATAGTGTTAAAAAAAAAACAAGAGGCAGTTTTTGAAAAGTCCTTTATTGTGTAAAATAGCTCTTCTTCTTTCTTCTTTCTTCCTCCATCTTTTCCTGCCCATTCCTTCTTCTGGTCTTCTGCTTCTTCTTTCAGTCTTCTTCCTTCCTCTCTTCGTCTTCAGTCTTCATCTTCTTCCATCTTCTTTCACCGCCACCGCTCCCGCTGCCATGCTGTGCAGAAGCGTCTTACAGTATGGGCGGTCTTCAGTTTGCCATTTCTTTTATAAGAAGGAGCGGGGCCACCCGGTGACATAAATGAGTGACTCTCCCCCTCTGACAACAAATGACGTCAGAAGGGGGCAGGGTCACTCATTTACATTACTGGGTGGCCCTGCCCTTTCCTAAAAAAGAAATGTCAGACTACAGACCGCCCATTCTGGCAGACACCTCCGGATGGAACGGCTGCTGCAACGGGCATTGGGTGGTGAAAGAGGAAGGAAGAAGATGAAGACTGAAGATGAGGAGAGTAAGGAAGAAGACCGAAAGAAGAAGCAGAAGACCAGAAGAAGGATCAGGGCAG
>BLSH010269068.1:419614-431756 GCA_018402905.1 Glandirana rugosa
TAACCCTACTGTGGAGGGGGGAGGGGTTACACACCGTAACCACATTGGGGAGGGGGGAGGTGTCATCCCAATGTGCCCATCCTCCCCTCCCTCGGTCCTCCTCCTTCTCCTCCAGCAGCCCCTGTAACAAGGTCCCGACTCCTATTATACATGCCAGTGATGCAAGCATTGCTCCGCCTATCACTGGACTTTAGGAGACTGGACTTTGTTACAGGGGCTGCTGGAGGAGGAGGAGGACCGAGGGAGGGGAGGATAGGTGCGCTGGGATGACACCTCCCCAATGTGTGGCACTTGGAGTGGAGTGGACTGACTGACCCCGTTGACACTCTGCCCTTCATGCACACCCACCACAGCTCACAGTCCTGCAGGATGTGGCTGCTAATGGGGGAAGCATTCCACCTGTGAAAAAGTGCAGGAACGCTGTCCCCACGCATTTGCGCAGGACTCAAGCCCTGCTGTTAGGGTTTAAGTGGAGATCTAGAGTAAGTACCATGATTATAATTGTTTTGTATATAAATTATGTTTTCAGGTATGATCCCTGTATCAGTACAAATCCACGTAGATTATAAAAATTCATTGGGGCACCAAGAATCTGACATTTTTTCTGAGCTTTTGGTTTGGGTTTGCCATGAGTTCAATGTGAACTCAAGTCATTCACAGTTTGGGAAAATGACAAATGAATGCAGTCATTCACCACCATTATTTTCCAGCACTGCCTTAACCCTCTTGAGTATGGAGTTCATCAGAGCTTCACAGGTTGCCACTGGAGTACTCTTCCACTCCTCCATGACGATACCATGGAGCTGGTGGATGTTAGAGACCTTACGCTCCTCCACCTTCCATTTGAGGATACCTCACATATGCTCAATAGAGTTTAGGTCTAGAGACATGCTTGGCCAGTCCATCACCTTTACTCTTAGCTTCTTTAGCAAGGCAGTGGTTGTCTTGGAGGTGCGTTTGGGGTCGTTATCATGTTGGAATACTGCCCTGTGGCCCAGTCTCCGAAGGGAGGGACTCATGCTCTTTTTCAGTATGTCACAGTATATGTTGGCATTCATGGTTCCCTCAATGAACTGTAGCTTCCAAGTGCCGGCAGCACTCATGCAGCCTCAGGCCATGACACTGCCACCACCATGCTTGACTGTAGGCAAGACACACTTGTCTTTGTACTCCTCACCTGATTGCCACCACACACGTTTGACACCATCTGAACCAAATAGGTTTATCTTGGTCTCATCAGACCACAGGACATGGTTCCAATAATCCATGTCCTTAGTCTGCTTGTCTTTAGCAAACTGCTTACAGCCTTTCCTGTGCATTATCTTTAGAAGAGTCTTCCTTCTGGGATGACAGCCATGCAGACCAATTTTATGCAGTGTGCGGCGTATGGTCTGAGCACTGACAGGCTGACCCCCCCCCACCCCTTAAACCTCTGCAGCAATGCTGGCAACACTCATACGTCTATTTCCCAAAGACAACCTCTGGATATGACGCTGAGCATGTGCACTCAACTTCTTTAATCGACCATGGCGAGGCCTTTTCTGAGTGGAACCTGTCCTGTTAAATTGCTGTATGGTCTTGGCTACCATGCTGCAGCTAAGTTTCAGGGTATTGGCAATCTTCTTATAGCCCAGGCCATTTTTATGTAGAGCAACAATTATTTTTTAGATCCCCAGAGAGTTCTAATGAGTCACATGACACCGCGGAGAGAAAATGACTAATTGGACCCAATTTGGACATTTTCACTTAGGGGTGTACTCACTTTTGTTGCCAGCAGTTTAGACATTAATGGTTGTGTGTTGAGTTATCTTGAGGGGACAGCAAATTTACACTGTTAGACAAACTGTACACACTACTTTACATTGCAGCAAAATGTATTTTTTTTGGTTTTGTCACATGAAAAGATATAATAAAATATTTACAAAAATGTGAGGGGTGTACTCACTTTTTTGTGATATACTATATATATATATACATACATATATGCATGTACATACATAAATTGTACATGCACGCGACAGTGTGTACATATATACTGTATGTGTATAATAATGAACACAGATACATGCAATATATATAAAATAATGTCCAGCGGGGGGCCCACATTGTGAAAAGGTTCTCAAAAAAGGGGGGGAGGGTTCTGGTAGGCCTCATAGGCCCAAAGCTTGTTGATCTAAAACAAATTAGTGTAGCAATACAATTCAAAACATGTGATAAACGTGCAAAAATACAAATAGATCAATAAACTTGGGTAACAATTGAATATCCACTAAAGTGCAAGTCCACAAAGGTGTTCCAGGTATCTGTGCAATCTCATAAAAGGTTGGCAAGATGAGAAGTCCCACATGCCATGAAGGAAGCAAGAAATAAGACAGGATGGGTGACACCAACCGAAATCAATAAGCTGCGCTTACCAGATAATATGCGACCCCCTGATAAGAGCGGTCACATAAGCTTTATTTACAAATAGCCAGGCCAAATGATCCAACTCTCCTCAGTTCCCTTCCCTGTCACTGGATCAGTGGGCAATGTGGAGACAGATGATCATAAACCAGGCAGTACAGCCCTCGGAACATAACTCTTCCCTGGGGTGAGATTAAGTCACCAGGCATGTAAATGAAAAAGTAACTGACATAACATGATATTGTTTAAAACAATTAAATTAAATAAGAAGTAACTCTTAAAAAGGTAGCTTAAAACCAAGCCTGTAGATAAAAACAATAATTTTCCACAGACCAAAATGGCCAACCTTCACTTGCGCATGCTTGGTGTGTGCGTGCGTAGCTCAGTTCAACACATTTCGTAATACGTGACGTCATCAGAGACACGCACACATGCCGCCACCACACAATTATATACACAAGAGGACTCGGGAGGATCACAGTGATTGGACCAACAATTATCACATAGGCAGATTCCAATCACTTATTAAGCAAATAGCTCAATAGCTCAAGCAAAAAACACAATCTCACCTGGCCTATTACCAGCTCCATCAAGTGAAGAAAAAGGATTATGGTTTCTTTAAAAATATTTTGTTTTCTATTTAAATAGAAACCCTCCCATATTAAAAAGGTATTTTTAAATGTCCATAAAAATTACTATTCATATGCATCCTCCCGGATGTAACATACCAAACAATAAATATTACAAATAAAATATAAAATTGAAAAAATAAAACAAAATACAAAATTACTTGTAAAATCAATAATCAAATCATGTTGAGCCAGACAGTTCACAGACCACAGCCTCGTGCCCGCTGGCCTAAATTCTCAAGTCTAAGTCTTTTAAAACATTCATGGCCAAAATGATAAGTACTGCTGAGCTTACTGAGCTGTGGGACACCACGACCCCTAATAACTCCACTACATGGTCGCCTATCCGTACCTTCACCCAGGTATTACTTTACACCAGGATGGGCAGGTTGATGGCTGCCTTCAGTGACAGCCAAGGAGGGTCCAGCTGGTTCTGTGTGCCAAACTGCTGAGTATAGAACTCCATGACAGTGACCTCTGATTCTGTGTCGAATAGGCAAGGGACCTCCTGCATGTTGACAAGTGTATTCACCACTGAACTTAGTACCATAGCCTTGGATCTGATGGAACTTTGTGTTTGTGTTGTCAGTCCTGAGGAGCCACTAGTTTAATGGCAGCATATGGGAGACTTCGATTTTAGGCTGACCACAATTCTTGGCTACATGTCCAAAGCCGCTACACCACCAGCACTTCCGGTCTTCCTCTGGTCCATCCACAATGGATTCTCGCCCCTAGGGGAATGTGCCACATCCTGTTTGAATGTGGTCATCTCTTGCTTCAAGGATTTCACATCCTGAGCGTGCTGCCTTA
This sequence comes from Glandirana rugosa, assembly GCA_018402905.1. Classification (NCBI taxonomy): domain Eukaryota; kingdom Metazoa; phylum Chordata; class Amphibia; order Anura; family Ranidae; genus Glandirana; species Glandirana rugosa. The sequence continues at coordinate 423,457 of BLSH010269068.1, forward strand.
TGGCCAACTGTATGGCCGCCAAGGGTGAAGGAGCCAAGGACTCCTCTTGTAGCAGTCTCCATACTGCTGGTTCAGTCCTCCTTGGAGGAATTGACTGCTAGGGAGGGAGCCAGGATCAGAGGACCTGTCACCTTCGACAGGTACCATGCTTCATGACAGGCTGCTATACACTTCCCACCAGTTCATGGTTACCCATGGCTTATACTCTCCAACTCCAATTTTCCTGCCGGGTTAACCTTTCATTGGGACCTTACTTCATACCCATGTGTGCTTTACAGGCCTGGTCTTCTGATACGCCATGTACCACCATGCACCCTTTTGAATAACTTCAGACCAGGCTTGAAGCAGTTAACAACTTTATTGAAGATTCAGCAACACAGTTCAAAAGCACAGCACACATAAAACAGACTTCAGCCTAACTAACTTACTATCTCCTGCCATCATTACCAACTCCTTTCACCTCTGCTGGCCAGCCAACATTACCAGCTCCTGCCAACATTACCAGCTTTTTCAACCACAGCTGGCCTTACACCATACCAGCTCCTGCTACCACTGCTGGTCTTCCAGCATTAACATCTCTTGTTACCATTACTAGTTCCCTTCTTTACAGTTTGCGTTCCATCATTACAATTTCCTGCCACCGCTGTTGGCCTGCCGCCAATTCTAAAAGTGCCACACAATGTTTCTGCATATGAGATTGCTTCAGGGTAAATCATACTCTGTATCTTTTAGTTTGTGACCTATTCCACTGCTTAGACAATCAAAAATATTTGTGGCTATTGTCTGCCTGAAATAGAGCACTCTAAATACAGTTTCTTGATTAAAATCTGCCTGGTCTCTCTATGTTAAACTGTGGAATGATAAAAGTGCCTACATATTGTGCACAAAATGCAATATTTTTCAGGCTTTTCTCAGTGAAACCAAAACACTCTAAAATTGAATTAAACGCCTACTGCTGTCTATCCTGTTCAAAATGCAGCCCACTTATCCCTTGTTTTGTAAAATATATACATTTTATTGTGCAGTTTTGAACTAAAAAATGTAATTTTTTGGCTGTGTGTTCTTTTGAAAATGTAGTCTACTCCAAGCGTTTAATATTGTCTATAGAGTCTGTTCATTTTTTTTCTTTTGTATAATTACACTTTAATGATGAGCACTTTGGGCTGAAATGCTTCATGCTGTGTGTCCTTTTTGAAATGTGACTGTCTATGGAATCTGCACAATATTTCAGACAATTGTCTCTCAAATATAAAATTTTTATTTAATGATCTTTTCTTCTTACATTGCAAGCTGCTTACATACTCTCCAAATCTTTTTATCTCTAGAATATGGGGTTGTGGTTTTTAGGTGTTTTTTTTGTGGACCCTGTTTTTACATTTTATTATCAATTTAACACAATACATGGTGGTACTGCAATAAAAGAAAACCACAAGCTATACTGTGAAAGAGTTTTGCAACTGTCCACTTGTTATGAAGATGATGGATTTACCTTTATTTTTTAAAGAGCAAACATACCTATAGTTTTTCATCTGTTGTGACTGGTACTTCTATTGCTCAGTTCAGGCCTGTTTTGCTAGTAACATCATATACAGCTTAACCACTTTCCAACCACCCATTGAAGAAAACCGGCTGCAAGGTGGCCTCATTATTCTGGGAGGGCGTACTATAACGTACTCCCAGAATTGCACTCCCAGGCGCCCCCTGGGGCGCGAACCCGGGAGTATCCGTGACCGCCGAGTCCGGGAGACCCGGTACATCATGGATCACAGCTGACAGACGCCCTTTACCAAGTGATCGCTCTGTCAAATGACAGAGTGATCAGATGTAAACAAGCCGGCGCATGTCTGGCTTGTCTCTCCCCTCTCTGTACCGATTGGTGCAGTGTGAGAGGAGCGGGGGAGAGATCGGATGCGGCAGTGCTGTGGGCAGGATCTGAAGTGCCCACAGTGCTGCTATGTGCCAGTCTGCACTTACCCATCCATCCATTCATGCTCACCCATCCATCCTCATCCATGCTCACCCATCCATCCTCATCCATGCTCACCCATCCACCCATGCTCAGCCATGCATCCATGCTCAGCCATGCATCCGTGCTCACCCATCCATCTGTGCTCAGCCATGCATCTGTGCTCACCCATGAATCCATGCTCACCCATACATCAGTGCTCACCCATACATCCATGCTCAGCCATCGATCCATGCTCAGCCATCCATCCATGCTCATCCATCCCCATCCATGCTCAGTCATCCCCATCGTGCTCAGTCATCCCCACCCATGCTCAGTCATCCCCATCAGTGCTCTGTCATCCCATCCATGTTTAGTCATCCCATCCATGCTCAGTCATCCCATCCGTGCTCAGCCATCCTCATCCATGCTCAGTCATCCCCATCCATACTCAGTCATCCCCATCCATGCTCAGTCATCCCCATCCGTGCTCAGTAAATCTCATCCATGCTCAATCATCCCCATCCGTACTTAGCCATCCCCATCTGTACTCACTCATCCCCATCCGTGCTCAGTCATCCTCATCCATGCACAGTCATCTCCATCCGTGTTCAATCATCTCCATCCACGGCTCATCTACCCCATCCGTGCTCATTTATGCCTCATTCATGCTCAACCATACCACATCAGTTCTCATCCGTGACACATCCATGTCACTACAGTGCCCATCAGTGCCACTACACTGCCCATCCGTGCCACTACAGTGCCCATTCGTGCCACTACAGTGCCCATCCATGCCACTACAGTGCCTCATAATAGTAAGGTAGTCAAATTAGATTTGAAATGTTTGTCCCTAGAACACTTGATGGTGCTCCCTGCATGTTGGGGTCAGGCTCCGTAAAAGTGTCACACATGTGGTATCGCCATACTTGGGAGGAGTAGCAGAATATATTTTGGGGTGTATTTTTTGCTATGTACATTCTGTGTGTTAGAAATATTGTATAAATTGACAACTGTGTAAAACAAAATGCGTTTTCATTTTCTTTCCACATTTTCCAAAAACTTGTGGAAAAAATGACATGTTCAAAAGACTCATTATGCCTCATAGAATATATGTTGGGCTGTTTACTTTCCAAAATGGGATCATTTTTTGGGCGTTTCCATTGTCCTGGTACTCCAGGACCTTCAAAATGTGCAAGAGGTAGTCAAGAAATTAGATGTGTAATTTATGCTCCTAGAACTTCTGATGGTTCTCCCTGCATGTTTGGCCTCTGTATGTGGCCACGCTGTGTATAAGTCTCACATATGGGGTATTGCCATACTCAGGAGGAGTAGTAGAATGTGTTTTGGGGTGTAATTTGTGGTATGCATATGCTGGGTGTGAGAAATAACCTGTTAAGATGACAATTTTGTGAAAAAAAAAAGAAAGAAAAAAATCTTCATTTTGCAAAGAATTGCGGGAAAAAATTACAACTTCAAAAAACTCACCATGCCCCTTACTAAATACTTTGTACTGTCTACTTTCTAAAAAAGGGATAATTTGGGGGTATTTGTACTTTCCTGGCTTGTTAGTGTATCAAGAAATTAGATAGGCCGTCAGTACATTAGGTGTGATCAGTTTTCAATGATTGGCACTATAGCTTGTACACTCTATAACTTTCACAAAGACCAAAAAATATACACTGGTTTGGGTTACTTTTCCCAAAGATATGTAGCAGTATAAATTTTGGCCAAAATTTATGAAAAAAAAATTACTAATTTGCAAAATGTTTAACAGAAACGAAGAAAAATGCATTTTTTTTACAAAAATGTTCTCTTTTTTCATTTATAGCGCAAAAAAAATTAAAAAAACAGCGGTGATTAAATACCACCAAAAGAAAGCTTTATTTGTGTGAAAAAAAGGACAAAAATTTCATATGGGTACGGTGTTGCATGACTGAGTAATTGTCATTCAAAATGTGAGAGCACTGAAAGCTGAAAATTGGTCTGGCTAGGAAGGGGGTTTAAGCGCCCAGTGGTCAAGTGGTTAAATGTATCTCCCAAGTATGTATTCAAACATCATGGTGTTTTTAACCATGTAGCCATCAAAGTCACTTAACAATAAGGACCATTTCCTGTGTTTATTTATTTATTTATATATATTTTATAGGTGCATATCCCCCATGGCATTGCCCAGCTCCCATGTCAATTGACAATTACCTTTCTTTTAATCATGAAAATTGCCAGAATGGATTTTTGAATTTTGCCCCCCATTGACTTTAATGGGGTTTGGATTCAACTTTACAAATTCCTGATTTTACAATGAATTTGACAAACAGCCCACAAATCAAAACCATGCTGAGTCACTCATCCATATTTCTCTATGCAATTGGGATCCGTGGTGCAGGTGATGGAATAGGTTATTATTGACCACCTTCCTTGCAATGTAAGTTGCAACTTATTATCATATATTTTTTTAAATAATTTATTGTGATGCTAAAATTGAATTTTAACAGGAATGGTAAAGAAACAGTTGTCTGTTTGCTTATCAAAGTTTTCAGAACTTTTGGTAATATGTATACTATTACTAATAAAAAAGCAGGAAAATGTATTTATTAGTATTATCCCACCACAGTTTAAGCAACATATTGCTTATTTCAATCTGATTCTTATTGTATAATATAATTTTTCAATGATTAAGTTATTCCACATATATCACTGCATTTAAGTTTTTAGATTTTTTTTTCCATGTTATAAAATTAAGTCTGCCTTGAGAGTGCATTTGGAAAACAATTTAATATGAATATTCTAAATGTTTCGAACAAAGGCAACTGTAAATTACAAAATGGTAGTGAATAAAAACATAATTACTGCTTTCATTCATTCATAGTATATTAGTGTAATATAATTATCTTGTAGGCAGACTGAATCTTATAAATATTCAACAAAGTCTTCAGAATGGGTATACAAATGAACACTTAAACCTAAATACTCAAATAAAAAGAAATTATTTTCCTATTTTAAATGATGAATGCACTGCGTTTTTGTGATAAATGCCTTGAAATACCTAGAGGTAAAGTTTCAATGTCAAAACTATTGCAGAGATTAATGGTTTACATATTGAAAAGGATGAAGTTACTGTTTTGATATTATTTACTAATTTTCTCACTACTCTTTAGCATGCAATAATGAGAGTTTTATTGCAGAGATTGTACAACAACCTCCATTTGAACCCAAATGATGGATCTTTTTCAGAGATCACAGCAGACACGGAGATGATAATCATTTTGTAGCTGTCTTAGAATATTAAAGCTTCTAAAATAAAATTTGGTTTGCCTTTTTGATTGAAAACTCACAGAAAGCACACTGTTTTGTGAAACAGTGTACATTATCTATATTTTTAAAACTATGTCTGCTTTAAAGTTGAAATACTAAAACTTTTTTTTTTGTTTTGAATAAAATTGGGAAAGTTTAGATCTCCTGATAGGTTTTATTGTTATCCAGGGTTCTATTATAGAGATTTCCCTTAACCACTTCAGCCCCGGAAGGATTTCCAGCTTTAGGACCGGAGCCCTTTTTGCGATTCGGCGCTGCGTCGCTTTAACTGAAAATTGCGCGGTCGTGCGACGTTGTACCCAAACGAAATTTGCGTCCTTTTTTTCCCACAAATAGAGCTTTCTTTTGGTGGTATTTGATCACCGCTGCGTCATTTCTGATCGCCGCTATAAACAAAAGAAGAGCGACAATTTTGCAAAAAAACCCAAATTTCTTACTTTTTGCTAAAATACAAATCCAAAAAAAAAATATAAAAAAACATTTTTTTTCACCGTTTTCAATTTATATTCTTCCTCATATTTGCGATAAAAAAAATCGCAATCGGCGTTTATTGCGCAAAAGTGGTCGCGTTTAAGGATGATGAGAATTCATTTTTGGGGTTTTTATTTTTTTAAATTTTTTACTAGAAATGGCGGCGAGCTGCGATTTTTAGCGGTACTGCGATATTTGGGCGGACATGTCAGAACATTTTGACACTTTTTTGGGACCATTGGCATTTATACAGCGATCAGTGCTATAAAAATGCACTGATTACTGTGTAAATGCCATTGGCAGTGAAGGGGTTAACCTGCAGGGGGCCCTCTAAGGGTTAACTATGTTCCCTGGGCGTGTTCTAACTGTGGGGGGACTGCCCCAACAGGAGAAGGGAAGTGGTCACAGCCTTCATGTACAGGAAGGCTGTGATCACAGCCCTTCCCCCTTCACAGAGCGGAGGTCCGTGTTTACTTACACAGACCTCCGCTCCTTCACTCCGGGGGGGGAATCGCGGGTAGCCGGCGGCAATCGAAGCCGCCGCACCCGCTCCCTGGCCCCCCCCGAACACAGTGAGCGCGTGCGCGCGCCTCCGGCGGCGCGCGCATGCTCACTAGGCTCTGTCTCGCGGCCACCGTCATATGACGGCGATCCGCGTTACAGAGCCACTCTGTCGCCATCATTTGCCGATCAGCCGTCGGCAAGTGGTTAACTACCTGTTCTGGTGAAAATGTTTACTCCAGATAAGAATTCTGATAGAAAGTTAAGGAACTCTCAGCAGGAGTAAAGGGTAAATGGTGCACAAGGGTTAAAGCACCAACAAGATAATAAATAAAATAGTCCAACAGAAAGTCACTTGGAGCATGTGTTCTGAAATGTTTGTTACACTTGTGGCAGCTGACCCGAGAGTAGAAGCATTCTCTGTAAATATAGTGACAGGAAAAGGAGGGAAGCACCAACTAAGTGCAATATTAAAGCATTTCCATTTAATTAAAATCACAATTGGCAACTCACATAATATGGAACAGAAACTTGCTCTTCAAATAAAGGTAACTGCTTACATCCCAATATATACACCTCCCGCTGTAGGCACAGTTTGGCCGTCAACTCAATACACTGGGCTCTGGATGCTGACAGGAGCCCTGAAGCATCCTGAAACCAGGCTGGAATGCACGGAGGGTGCAGGGTGGAAGAGACGTTATGATAGAACAGTCTGGTGATAAAGAGGTGTGGCTACACATGTTCTGAAACAAGTAGCCATGCCTCTTCATCACTGGACCATCCCATTATAATGTCACTTCCGCTCTGCGCACTCTGTGATTCCAGCATGGTTTATGCATGCTTCAGGGCTCCTGTCAGTGCCCAGATCCTGGTGTAATGAGTTGGTGGCTGCAGTGTGCTTACAGAGGGAGGTGTATATAATGGGATGTCAGTAGTTTCTTATTAACAGCAGCACAAAAAGAGAAGAACTGCATACTTGAATATTATAAAAGACTCACCTTGCTGTTTACCCTCTTCAAGTGCTGACAGATCAGAGCTGTCTTTCACCATCTCCATCTTCTTCCCTTTGGTTTTCCTAGCTCCTGTTGCTCCTTGTTTCCCTCTGGATGGTCACTGATGATGTGAGTCACATTTCCCCAGCACCTAGCTCTGTCTAGACATCTTACACATTCCAGGAATGGGTCAGGAGTGTCCTCTTTAAACTTAACTAGAGTTGAGCGAACCCGTGGATGTTCGGGTTCAGCCGAACTTCGGAAAAAAGTCTGGGTTCGGTACCGAACTTTACCCCGAACCCCATTGAATTCAATGGGGACCCGAACTTTTCAGCACAAAAATGACTGTAAAAGAGTCCTGGAAAGTGCTAGAGGGCTGCAAAATGATTTTAGAACAATAATCTGTCCCTTACAGCAACAGCAGGAACCTGACCCTATAGAACTAGGAGATGATTTTAGAACAATAATCTGTCCTTCTAAGCAGTAGACTCTACCTAGTCCAGTCAGATCGTTCTGTAATGCAGGATGAGATGTTATTAGATCTGCAATCTGTCCCTAAAAGCAGTGGTAGTAGTAATCTCTACCTATCTATCTATCTGCAATCTGTCCCTCACAGCACCGGTAGCATCCTCTCCCTACACTAGCCAGAGAGCATGTGACATGCAGCACTAAGTGACTCCAGCTTATAAAGAGGCTGGGTCACATGATGCACTGGCCAATCACAGCCATGGTCGGAGAAATATTCGACCTCAGTGAATCACGACGTACAGTGTACGAGAGACCGATCACATCCCTCTCCTACGATGGCCACGACACTCCCTGTCTAACGTCTATCTATCTATCCATCTCTAATGATGATGGTGACGAAAATCCCTGTCTAACGTCTAGATTATTGTAGAGTAGGACGTAATGTCTTGCTAGACTGACCTGATCCATCTCAGATGACGAATCTTCCTGTCTAATAACAAGATTTTAGTAGAGGATCAAGATATCCCAGTCCAAGGACGACAACGACATTCCCTGTCTAATAACAAGATTTTAGTAAAACGTCGGGAGATCGTGAAAGGTCCTGAGAA
>BLSH010269069.1:0-24469 GCA_018402905.1 Glandirana rugosa
AAAATCATACGATCTGGTATTATACAAGAAAAATTTTCATGTTTGTCCCTTCCGATAATTTCAGGGTCGTGATCGGCCTTTGAAAGCTGTGTACTAATGATCAGATTATTGAATGATCGCTTCGAGAGCGGTATTTTTCGTCTGATTTTCTCATTGTGTTTACTAGGTTTTGGAGTCACAGCAGTAATATATAATTGTTATTTAGGAGATGATACAGTGGACCTCTTGTCATATTGTAGATTAAAACTAGAACTCCAGGAATTATCTTTTCTTACCAACTTACATTGGTCCAGCTTGGCTGTAAATATCCATAATTGATATCCGTTGAGGCTGCTGGAGATACTGAAAATCGCTGTGGTAGTCTGCTACATACAGTAAAAGCAGCAATTCTCTGGGTTCTGCTTGAGTGGCATCTCCTCTGCACAGGGAATTGCTTGCTTGGCACAGCTGCTAATCAGAGAACACAATTTTCCTTGCATTTGCACCACCAAACTGTACTTTTGGAACACAACAATATACAGTTATTATAGTACTGCTTTGGTTAATTTAGTATGGTTTGCAACATTTACAGAACAGCTTTGTCATTTGAACAATGGTGTCTGACACATGTCATTCATGTAACACAGGTCTTCAGCAGTACTAAAAGTGTTACTAATCCCACAACAGTATAATCAGTTTGCATGTGCAGTAAAGCATGCTTGTTATACACACCGTGGAACCTAAGGGGTTAATCCTCTGCATTATGTAAAAAGGCTGTTTGATCCTGTCTTTTCTGATCCTCCCCTTCTTCCAAAATCCCCAAACCATCTCCTGATAGTACAAAGCCTTTGGAGTCACTCTGCACATGCTCTGTTTGGTGTGTATTGCTAGAGTGCGTGTGATCAGCACTGTCCAGACAGAGGGTCAGGGGTCCTGCAGCCTCATAGGACAATCAGAGTAGAATGAAAATTCCTACAAGCTTTAACTAGACACTGCTAGAAGTCAGAAGACTGCTATATACTGCTGATGAGAAAAGTAATTTAACAGTTTATATTTACTAAAATAATTGCATTTCCATGTTCTGTGTACTGTGGGAGGCCAGATAGAGTGAATGCAGGTTCCCGGGTTTAGTAACAATTAAAGCCCCACTGTGAAAAACTGCAAGCAAAGCAGGCTTTTATTGCAGAAGAGACATGCAACGTATTCCTTATGACGGTTTACACACTCACTAATTTGATTTACCATAAGTTTTAACATACTTTTCTAGATTGTGGCCAACAATTTTGGCTCCCCATGTGCCATTTTCAAAGACCTGTGATCCCTTTCCTCTTAACCTATGGAGAAATTAGAACATTAAGAGGTTGATGTGGGAGACCCCAACATCAGTGTTTTTAAAAGAATCCATATTACAGAAACATGTATGTATACATTGGGTGTTCTGTATGCATGAATAATCACATGTAAACGATCGGTCTGTCTCTATAATATTATTCTATACATTTCTAGATTGTGTTCACATGTACTCCCGAAGAAGAAAGCGTGTTTTCGAAATGCGTCAAGTTTTCATGTGGACTAGTCATGTGATTACAATAGTCATGTGACGGAATATGTAAGCCTCTTTTTTTTTATTGCCACATATGGGTAGGATCACAAGTGTGTCATTTTAATGTTTGCACAATAAAAGTGGACAATTATATATATATATAGTTTTTTTGGTGTTACCAGTTTTTTAAATGCCCTGAAAAAATTATTTTCGTTACATAAATTCAGTATTGATAGTACAGATACAGACTAATATTATAGACATTTTTGTAATGGAACTCAGCGGTGCAGTGCTTGTTGAACACCCTGTGAACAAAAAAAAACGCGAAATCACAGCACACGAAAAAAATGTACAAGGATACAGTAATGCCTTTTATTATGCGAATCCTATTAAAGCAAATACATGAGGATTGGTCCTAACATTTGAACTTTGGGTTGCAGGCAGTGTTTCCAACCTCCCGCAGTGTTTTTTACTGGCAAAACTTGGAAAATTTACTGGTGGAGCACATTTTTTACTGGTAACCTGAAAAATAACAGAACTCCTATTAAAAACTAAGGCAATTGATATTCAAACACAACATGGAAACACTGACAATACCAATATCAATAATTTGCTTGGTTTACACTTAAAAATTCAGCACAACATGACAAATAATGAGATCCTGATATTCATAGACAGTTGTAAAAATCAGTGATTTTTACAAATTGTCAGTAAATTTACTGGCGGTTGGCAACCCTGGTTGCAGGTAGGGTTGGTTATAATGCTACTGAGAAACTTTTGTGATAAAAAAAATGTAATTGGCCCTATGTTTCTAAATTGACTAAAAATAAGCCAAAGTTTAAACCATTACTAACCTTCCCCACTTTTCACTAAGGTATACAATGCTTCAGTGGGGCCCTCACTCATATTTTCACTGGTGAACCTTTGGATCCCCAATCTGATTGTTTTTTGTGGGTGTTTTCACACCATTCCTGCAACTACACCAATCTTATCAAAGTAAATATCAGTGTGTAGATGTAGCATCATGTAAGGCTAAATTCACACCTGGGCGTAGGCAGAAAGTCGCGCGTTTTTAAACCGTGATTTTGTACAGGTCAAAAGGTCACCAATGTAAAAAGCAGAGAAACGCCTGTATGCGCCAGAATGAAGTTCTGCCGCATTCCAGCTGCAAAACTGGATGCGAGGGCCACATGACAAGGCCCGGAGGGCCGCATTCAGCCCACGGGCCTTGTGTTTGACATATGTGAGATAGATGAAGGTAGATGGTATGGAGGTAGCCCATCCCTCCTTAAAGGTATAGGGACGCACCAAAAACCCAGAAGGTAGCAAAATAACTGCAAAGGTGTTAGTGTGTTTCCCTAACCAATATCAAATGTCCAAAAAAGTGAACCACTGCCTCCACCTATAACTGATCTATATGGTAAGGAGCATTGGAGGGCAACAGATAGACAAAAAAGCAGCCAAGGAATAAATCCAAGGAAAAACCAAGCTCACTTACCGACCAGCTTGTGACTATCCAGATTAACCTGTCTAACATTATGCGTTAAAAGCAGAGGATTGGTTACACACATTAGCTAATCATGTGTAAGCTGGAGGGCCCCGTCAAGGCTCCCTGCGTCCTCCAGACCTATCTCTAACTGGATGGTCACAAGCTGGTCGGTAAGTGAGCTTGGTTTTTCCTTGGATTTATTTCTTGGCTGCTTTTTTGTCTATCTGTTGCCCTCCAATGCTCCTTACCATATAGATCAGTTATAGGTGGAGGCAGTGGTTCACTTTTTTGGACATTTGATATTGGTTAGGGAAACACACTAACACCTTTGCAGTTATTTTGCTACCTGCTGGGTGTTTAGTACGTCCCTATACCTTTAAGGAGGGATGGGCTACCTCCATACCATCTGCCTTCATCTATCTCATCAAGATGCATGTGCTTCCACTGTGGAGTCTCTCATCAGTTAGAGATAGGTCCAGAGGACGCATGGAGCCTTGACGGGGCCCTCCAGCTTACACATGCATTAGCTAATGTATGTAACCAATCCCCTGCTTTTAACGCATAATGTTAGACAGGTTAATCTGGATAGTCACAAGCTGGTCGGTAAGTGAGCTTGGTTTTTCCTTGGATTTATTCCTTGGCTGCTTTTTTGTCTATCTGTTGCCCTCCAATGCTCCTTACCATATAGATCAGTTATAGGTGGAGGCAGTGGTTCACTTTTTTGGACATTTGATATTGGTTAGGGAAACACACTAACACCTTTGCAGTTATTTTGCTACCTGCTGGGTGTTTAGTACGTCCCTATACCTTTAAGGAGGGATGGGCTACCTCCATACCATCTGCCTTCATCTATCTCATCAAGATGCATGTGCTTCCACTGTGGAGTCTCTCATCAGTTAGAGATAGGTCCAGAGGACGCATGGAGCCTTGACGGGGCCCTCCAGCTTACACATGCATTAGCTAATGTATGTAACCAATCCCCTGCTTTTAACGCATACTGTTAGACAGGTTAATTTGGATGGTCACAAGCTGGTCGGTAAGTGAGCTTGGTTTTCCCTTGGATTTATTCCTTGGCTGCTGTTTTGTCTATCTGTTGCCCTCCAATGCTCCTTACCATATAGACCAGTTATAGGTGGAGGCAGTGGTTCACTTTTTTGGACTTTTTTTAGGGTAGTATAGGGGCAGGTGGGGCAGCCCGGGGGGGCAGTTGTCATCATGACACACAAAACTTCTGGAAAAAAATCTTGGTGATCAATTTGCTGGGTAAATAGAAGAGAAGGAGAGGTGGCCGTGGTTCAATTTGCTGCCCCTCTCAAAGTGCTGCCTGGGTCCAATGGACCCACTGGGCCCCATGGTAGGGCCGACCCTGGTTACAGCCCTGGTCATTGGCAGAAGAAGGTGCCTCGAGGCATGCTGGGTGACTGTATATATGTCTGAAGCCCATGTGCTTGGGGTCTTCGGCTGGAGAGCGGGGTCATAGAGGGAGGGGGATGAGCAAGTTTGGGGTGGAGGAACTTGACTGGCCTGACCTCAACCCAACAGAACACCTTTGGGATGAATAAGAGCGGAGACTACAAGCCAGGCCTTCTTGTCCACATCAGTGCCTGACCTCACAAATGCACTTCTGGAAGAATGGTCAAACATTCCCATAGACACTCCTAAACCTTGCGGACAGCCTTCCCAGAAGAGTTGAAGCTGTTATAGCTGCAAACGGTGGGCCAACTCAATATTGAACCCTACAGACTAAAGCCCCGTACACACGCTTCGACGATCGCACGTACGACCGTGTCGAATCGTATGTTGGCTGTTGTATGCAGCATACTGACTGCACTACACGATCGTACTGCCGGGGAAAGAACATTCGGGTGCATGTAATTAGCATCCAGCCATTCCTGACTTCGGTGCATGCCTGTTTTGTACAATACAACTTTGTTGTACCAACTGCTCTGTACACACGATACAACGGTCGTATGAGAGCTTGTTGGTACAACCAAGTTTTCTAGTCTGCTCATACAACTCCCTTGTATGACCGTCGTATGTTCGACTGTTCAAATCGCGCATACGAACGATCGATTTCGCATACAACGGTCGTGAGTACGACCTGTTGTATGCGATCGTCGAACCGTGTATACGGGGCTTTAGACTAGGATGCCATTAAAGTTCATGTGTGTGTAAAGGCAGGCGTCCCAATACTTTGGTAATATAGTGTATACAGTATATATATTATTTTAATAATTGTTTTTTAGGAACTGCAGCTGAAGAAGAGGTCAACTATAATTCAGTGTTGAGGTTTATTGGCTTTGTACTTTGACAAGCTGTCTAAAATCAATCAGTCTATAAAAATGTACTTCCAGAAAACCATTAATCTAAATTTAGTCCTGGAAGACAGAGGATGGGATTGGAGGAGGATGTTTGAATGGCCTTTAGGTCAATGTATTATGTGTTCAATCCATACAGCAACCAACATGGAACAACCAACTAATGTTTTCTATTTTAATTTTAAATTTTTAATTTTAGAGTGGATGTATCGCCAAAACGGTTTTAGGGAAGGAATAGAGTCTCTGTTGGGTTTTTATTGCTGTCACCACTAGAGACTCTTTCACACCCATGTGCAGGCAGTAGTGTTTTGGTGGTTTTTTGCATGTTTCTTGTGCATTTTAAGCATGCATAATTTTCAGTTTATTGTGGAAATGGCGAGGTGAGAGGGCATTGCTCTTCCTGCACAGACATACAAAAACACCACTTGCTCTATTTAAAAAAAATAATAATTAAAGTGATATTAACCACTTGCTGTCTAGAGACATTTTTTTATTTTTTCCCACACAATACAGTATCAGTATTTTTTGCTAGACAATTACTTAAAACACCCAAACATTATATATTTTCTGAAAGCTGGGGAATAAAATGATGGCTTTTGTATTATTTTTGTCGCACAATATTTCTAAAAAGTTATTGAATTCAAATTTTCAGGAAAAAAAACACTATGATGAATTTTAGTGTGCACAAACAAAATATAATACCTATTTGTGGTAAAATGTAAAAGATGAGGTCGCATTGAGTAAATATATACCAAATATGTCTAGACTCAAAATTGCACAAACTGCAATGCCAAATACATTTCAGGCTTAAAGTGATTGTAGAGTCTCGTTTTTTTTTTATTTCTTTTAAATAACAAACATGTTATACTTACCTCCTCTGTGCAGTTAGTTTTGCACAGAACAGCCCGGATCCTGCTCTTCTTGGGTCCCTCTTTGCTGCTCCTGGCCCCTCCTTCCTATCGAGTGCCCTCTCAGCCAGCAGCTCGCTATAGGGGGCACCCAAGCTGAGTCGAGCTCCATGTATCCATTTAGACACGGAGTCCCAACCCGGCCCCGCCCCTATCTCCCCTGATTGGCTGACTGACTTTGATTGACAGAAGCGGGAGCCAATGGTGCCGCTGCTGTGTCTCAGCCAATCAGGAGGAGTGTCCCGGAAGGCTTAGACATCCGTGGACATCACTGGAGAGCGATGGGGCTCAGGCAAGTAATTAGGGGGTGCTGAGGAGGCTGCTACACACAGAAGGTTTCCTTCTGCCTTTACAATCCCTTTCAAAGTCTTTACGGTTTATCAGAGTATAGATTAATTGTTAACCACTTGCCGACTGCCCGCCGTGGCTTGACGGCGGCAAAGTGGTTCATTATCGCAAACCGGTGTCACCTGATGGCGGCCAGGAGAGCGAGTATTGTGAGCATGCGCGCGCCGCTGGAGGCGTTCACGCGCGTTCACTATGCTCACTATGTTCCGGGGGAGCCAGGCTCCCCCGCAGTGAGGGAACGGAGGTCTGTGGATCTCCGTTCTGACAGAGGGGGAAGGGATGTAATCACAGGCTTCCTGTATATGAAAGTCGCGATCACTCCCCTCCCCCAGCCAGCCCAGCCCCCATACAGTTAGAACACACTGAGGGAACACAGGTAACCCTTAGAGCGCCCCCTCCAGGTTAACCCCTTCACTGCCAATGTCATTTACACAGTAATCAGTGCATTTTCATAGCACTGATCGCTGTATAAATGCCAATGGTCCCAAAAAAGTGTCAAAATGGTCGGTCATGTCCGCCACAATATCGCATTACCGCTAAAAATCGCAGATTGCCGCCATTACAAGTAAAATAGAAAAAAAAAATAAAACCCCATAAATGAATTCTCATCACGTGGCAACTTTTGCGCAAACCAAACAATAAACGCAGATTGCGATTTTTTTACCAAAACTATGAGGAAGAATATGAATCGGCCAAAACCGATGAAAAAAAATGTTTTTTTATATTTTTTTTGGATTTGTATTTTAGCAAAAACTAAGAAATGTTTTTTTTTTTTGCAAAATTGTCGCTCTTTTTTTGTTTATATCGGTGATCAGAAATGACGCAGAGGGGATCAAATACCACCAAAAGAAAGCTATATTTGTGGGAAAAAAAGGACGCAAATTTCGTTTGGGTACAACGTCGCACGACCATGCAATTGTCATTTAAAGTGATGCAGTGCTGAATCGTAAAATGTGCTCAGGTCCTAAAGTGGGAAATCCTTCCGGGGCTGAAGTGGTTAATTGTGGCATGAGAATTATTGCTTATATTCTGACTGTCATGGCCATATTTCACATGTGTAGTGCAATTGCAGTTTCAATATGCATGCAGAACCTACAGGCATATTTGCATTTATGCACAGGATGGTGGGTGGTGGGGATCAGACCAGGGGTGCCTTAAAACATTTTTTAAATTATGTTATTAACATATTTTTAATTTTTGTTACACTTTTTTTTCATTTCACTGTAATGCTATCATAAGGTGGCTAACAAGCCCCCATGTAATATATTTGGGCAGGTGACTGGTTCTCTTTATGGAGACATCGGGGGTCTATTTAGACCTTTGATGCCTCCCCTAACCTCCAAATCAGCTAATCAAACATAGCTTGTGCTTGGTTAGCTGTTACAGTGAGGGAATGACAGCTCGGAAACCATTTCAACAAAATCATTGCTGCTTTAAGCTTCATTAGTCATTAGTCATAGAGGAAATGTTCCTCCCTCTCCTCTGTGTTCACCGATCTCAGCCGTTTACCATGGCCCGAAAGAAATGGGGGAGCTCATAAACTGTGGCTGGAGGGGGAGGGGCCCTTCTCAGCACTGTAAAAGTGATCAGGTGGCTGTAGAGCCAATTAAATCACTTTTACTAAATAGCTGATTGCCAGCTGTGAAAAAATAACACCAAGATCATGGCTGCAGCTTGGCCATATATGTACATATGTTGGTCAGCAAGTGGATCCTCAGTTTTTTATTTTCAGCAGCAGATTTAATTACTGAATATGCAGCTTATTTATTTTTCAATCCTTGCTTAGGTTCAAGTTTAAGCAGATGCCTTGACTGCTGCCACAGGTTTCTTATTTCAGGGTAATGGTGGCCACTCCATTAGGGGCGCAGGGGCGGCGTCCCCCTAATCCATGTGCTCGGCCCCTAATCTCCATGCATGCATGCATTTCAATGTGGGCTTTTTTCCCCGAAGCACATGATTAGAACCTGATGCTCTAATTGGCTTTAAAAAGGGTGGGTTCAGGGCGCAGAGCACTGGGCCCCGAGCGCATCCAGTTGTGTGACAATAGCGAATGTCGCTAATGTCTTCCTTCTTCTCCTCCCGGCTAAGCAGGAAGTGGATATTGAGACCCGATTGGCCAGTGAGTGTTAGGACTCCCGGCCAATCGGGTATCAGGACCCACTTCCTGTTCGGCAGAGAGGAGAAGCAACGGCCCCGGCTCTTCCCTCGCAAGTTGCGGGCCATGTGCAGCAAGGAGCAGCAGGTGGAGGGGCAGCAACAGCCGCCTCCAGGTGCCCTACCCCAGATCCACCACCAACACCACCACCTCGTCATCGTCCTCCTAAGGTAAGGCCATGGATCGCCGCCTTCCCGTCTGTCCCCGGGGGGGTAGTGCGAGTGAGGGGGCTAGGTTTGTTTGACCCCCCAAAATATTGACCACCAGCTGCCACTGTTTTAGGGTGGCTTCTTTATCTTACCGCATCCTATTGAGCCACTTCTGCCTTCAGGGACTAGAGTAGTGTCTAGTCGGAGTGAGTTCCATTAAATAAAAAAGTACTCACTTGCCGTAAAATAAAATTAAAAATTAAAAAATGACTGTGGTTGATTAACAGACTGGGGATAAGGAAGAAAATGAGTTTTATGTTCGGGTAAAGGTTAGTAACTTGTAATACTAACCAAGAGATGCCAATCAGCCACATGGTACTTAATGGAAATTCAGCGTGAAATGTATTGTAGAAGGGACACGTATGAATGGTCCCCAAATGTGCTCATTCACATTATTAGCCAAGGACTGTAATTTCCGACACACGGAAGAGAAATTTCTCTGCAGCCCCTATCTAAGGGCATGCATACTATGCAGAAGGTGCGGTCCCCTGGTCACCCCTGGTCCCAGTGCTGTCTCCCACACAGAAGAATACCAATGACAGATAAATCAGCAAAGTCTTCCAATACAACTGTAATTATTGTGATCCACTCAGCAAATTTCAGGCCAACAGAACCTTGACGCTTTGCATGTGTTAGCCTAGCGCGTCAGAGCTCTGCCAGCGTGAAATTAGATGGGAGTGTCACAATAAACACAGCTGCAGTAGACGGTTGTACAGCTTTAGCTTTCTATTGTATTTGATTGTGGAGGTTATTTTAGACCTCCTCTTCCGATACCAGGATCAGCGCTTTCAGATAATAGCTTGGATATCAAATAACCGCACAACTGCTGCACAATACTGATGTACACAACTGTGTGAATTTGTTGACGATCAGGGAAACAGAGGAGTGTTCTGATCCAGATATGTATATGATCATCTTAACCGGTTCCCGCGTACATCTACTGCTGCAGAGTGGCAGCGTCCCACAAATCGCCGTCTATAAACGCTCTCGTGCCCGCCGCACTCTGCAGGCGTTAACCCCTTCACTGCCAATGACATTTATACAGTAATCAGTGGATATTTAAATTTCTGATCGCTGTGTAAATGACATTGGTCCCAAAAAAGTGTCAAAAATGTCCGACATTTATATATTTTTTTGGATTTGTATTTTAGCAAAAAGTAAGAAATATTGTTTTTTGGGCTTTTTTTCTAAATTGTCGCTGTTTTTTTGTTTATAGCGGTGATCAGAAATAATGCAGAGGTGATCAAATACCACTAAAAGAAAGCTCTATTTGTGGGAAAAAAAGTATGCAAATTTTGTTTGGGTACAACGTCGCACGACCGCGCAATTGTCAGTTAAAGCGACGCAGTGCCGAATCTCAAAAAGTGCTCTGGTCCTAACGTGGGAAATCCTTCCGGGCTGAAGTGGTTAAAATAGAACATCAGTCAAAAATAACCAGAAAGAATGAACAGCCCATTAAAAGATATGTAGCGCTACCCCCACAGGAGCCGCTTAAGTATGTTCAGTCCGTTACTCTGCCTCTCAACCCAAATAACAGCTTCAGTCCCCTCTGGCACACCTGGAAATAGTGTGAGTGCAAGGATCAATGAGAAACACACACGTTATTATAAAACACAGAAATTATCTTTACTGTAGTATTTCTGTGGAATAACTATTGGCAATATGTTCAAGGAATACAATAGAAGAACATTAACTGAAGTTATGAGCAATATAGAGCAATAGTACATTTAGGCTGCTTTCAGGGGATTCAGAACCTTAGAATAACCCCAATAACAGATCAAACCCTTTAATAACAATAAAGTCACAAAATGGCAATCTATACCAGATTGGTTACCTTTACTCAAGTTTGGCTCTATGAGTCCAGGCAGGAGGAGAGTAGAAGACTGACCTTCTCTATGACAGATCCCTCTCTTCTGTCTCCTGGCACCACAGGCCCAATAACAATCACTGCATTCAAATCAACAGTCAATATCTTAACTCTCTAAACAGGCTGTCCCACACGTCCACTGCATATACAGAGCCCTGAGCATGTGTGTGCAAGACTGTATGGCAGTAGTAACTTCAGTCCCTTTGAAGTAAAATACATCTCGGCATCTTCAGCTAGCCACTTTAGTTGGTGCACTTAAATACCTGGATTGCAGGCCCAAATAACATAACTGGCCCAGATCATTAATTGAAGAATGCAAGCTTTTCCTCAGCAGGGTGAAATCACAATGACCTATGTATTAGGGTTGCCACCTTTTCTTCAAGTGAAACCCGAACACTTAAGCGGCGCACAGCAATTTTTTCATGGTATAAACTATACATATTTTTTGCTATTAAATAACATTTCTAATCATATGAAGTTAACAACAAGAGCCCCCCTTTACATCAGAGTCCACAGAGTTCCCCTTTTACATCTGAGTCTGCAGAGTTCCCTTTCACTGTAAGGGGGGACTCTGCAGACTCTGATGTAAGGGAGAACTCTGGGGACTCTAAAATAAGGGATGCTCTGGAAACCCTGATTTAAGGGAGAACACTGAGAACTCTGATGTACGGAGAGGACTGATGTAAGGGGGGACACTGTGGCATCTGATGTAAAAGGGGAACTCTGATGTAAGGGATGCTCTGAGAACCCTGATTTACCTTCATGTACACACAA
The DNA here is from genome assembly GCA_018402905.1 of Glandirana rugosa. Classification (NCBI taxonomy): domain Eukaryota; kingdom Metazoa; phylum Chordata; class Amphibia; order Anura; family Ranidae; genus Glandirana; species Glandirana rugosa. The sequence continues at coordinate 11,591 of BLSH010269069.1, forward strand.
TCCAGATGTATCTGAGGCTGCTGGACTTCAAATTTCAGGCCCCCGCTTTCCTTTTCTGAGGTACAGCACTGGGGATTGGATTGCGGGCAGACACTGAGGGGTTGGGGTGGGAGGAAGAGGTGCAGATCAAGCCCTATCTCCTCTCCTGTCTGTGTGGGGGGGATTGTTAGTGCTGGCTTTGGGCAGTGTCACAGAGTCTCTCAGCTGAGACAACTGCAGCTAGCAACCCTTCTGGGAAGCCATAGTCCGGTCTGAATAATGTGTCCGGGTTTCAGGCAGTCTAAAAACCCGGACGCATGATTCCAAACCTGTACTGTCCGGGTGAATCCCGGACAGGTGGCAACCCTACTCTGTATACAGTGTCTTTCTACTTAAATGGCTTTGTGTCCTGCAGGTACTACAAGTGTCAGAAAGATGACTACCAGCAATGATGTCTGTATACAGGGTTCAATATAACTCCGTCTGTGCAATGTCCTTGTTTCCAGCAAATGGGCAAAAGCCCCCTCACCCAATCCTGCAATCGATCAAGGCCCAAACGAACTTCCTGGGACAGGCACACTTTCCTTATGGCGACTGGAACGCTTCTCTGTTGGTGCAGGTGTCTGGATGTGCACCTGGGATCCTCTCTCTTTCTCAAACTGGATGTCCTGACCCGTCCCAGAGGCCTAAGATCGCTTGGTGGAGAGACCCAAGAGGCAGCACTCCTCTCTTTGGTCTTTTCCCTTCCTCTCCCATGCTTTCACTGAATCCAGACAATCAAGATGGAGTCTCTCTCCTCCTCTCTTCTAGAGAATGCATGGGATTGTAGTTCCAAACTCCATACAAAGCTATGGGGACGTCTGGTAAAGGGACTTCATATTCCAGAATGCTTTGCAGCTATTCCTGGAGCTGGTTTAAGTGCCTCTGATTGGTTCCTGTAACTGTTCATTCTATTGGCTTTCTTCCCTCATGCACAGAGAAACACAGGAAGCCACACTGTAATCTGAGCCTTCTGTGTGTGTCTGCAGACATTACATTATGTCTGTTAACAGAGAAACAAGAAGGAGGGGGAGAAATCCCCTGCAGGGGCTGACAAGTACACTTCTCCCTTCATAAGAGAGCCTGTATACTCTCGGCGGGAACTTGGCAAATCTTCCGAAATAGCGGGCAGCAAAGCGGGCCCCCGCTACAGATAAAATAACAAAAACAGATTTTGCTGCAGTATTCAGCTTCGATATAGAAATTTGCCTGCAATACTTTTTTCTGCCACTAGATGTCCTTAGTCTGATGGCTGGATTCATTAAACTCGCTTCCTTTGAGCTGAGGTTGTCCTGGACCTGCCCCAGACTGTGATTGGACAATGAAAATAGAAGCAGCACAGTGATGAGCTCTTCTCTCTGTCACTCTGCTTTCACCTCCTATTAGCAGTATTTTTTGGCACTTATCAAACAGATATAACAAATGCTTTCAATGGTTTCCAGTTATAGTTTAGAGTGGCAGCCCGTCCATTAGGGGCGCAGGGGCGCCGCCCCCCATCCATGTGTCCGGCCCCCTAATCTACATGCAGGGCCCAGGACGCATGGATTGCAGTGGGGGGATTTTTTTTTTTAAGCACACGATTAGAGCCAGAGGCTCTAATAGGCTTCAAAAAAGTGTTGGCTCAGGGCGCAGACCCGTTTCCCGATTGGCCAAAAGGAGAAGCGTCCGGATTGGCTGCCGAAAAGGAGGGAAGAGGAGGGTGGAGATGCAAGCTGCCGTGATGCCTGCAAAGGAGAGCAGGGAAGCCGTCCATGATGCCGAGGAGGGGAGCAGGGGAAGGAGAAGCTGCCGCCCATCGCCTAGGTGATGCGCTATCTGGCATAGATGGGGTAAGTGCTCCGGTGCTCCTGATGACCCGGCCGACTGGACTGGGGGTGGATAGTGCAGGTTATAGACCTGCATCCCCCCTACATAGTTACGTTAGGTTGAAAAAAGACACCAGTCCATCTAGCACCAATAAACCAATAAAAAAAAAACACAAATAGAATATGCACTATCCATAGGAAGGCAAGAAAACCCAATAAAGCATGATCCAATTCACTGTAACGGGGGATTCAATTCCCTCCTGATTCCCCAGGAGGTACTGGGATATTCCCTGGATCAACTACCACTGGCTTTATCAAAAAAAGGTGAATCAAAATATGTGCTCTAAATGAATTCACAGTAGCACATATAATATAACATAATAGCTGACAATATCAAAAAAATTTAACCAAGAATGTAAAAAAGTCCATCACCAGAAAAAATATATAAAAAAATCAATAATATATAGTTCATCCGTGAATAGAGTGTGTATTTCACCAATCCACCACCTTCAAGTGATTAACACCAATATGGAGTGGGGCTCACCAGCTGTTACTCAAATAGGAGCATATCTCTAGTACAGGCGGTCCCCGGGTTACAAACAAGATAGGGTCTGTATGTTTGATCTTAAGTTGAAATTGTTTGTAAGTCAGAACCGTACATTTTTTAAGTGTAGCTTCAGCCCCAAAAAAATATTTTAAAGCTTTTTGGATAGCATAGGGAAGGGGTAACACCCCTGTAATGTTTGTTTTGATGTCTATGTTTCTGTTCAGAAGATTTCACCTCATTTCCTGTCCCAATGATAATTCGATTTTGAAAATTTTGGGTTGTTGTGGAAACAAACCTTGGTGATAAAGCATCAGAGGAGACCCCTTTTTCCCATAATAACTCTTACAGGAGTGAATTTCCCTTCCTAGGGGGAGATTTCCTGTCACTTCCTGTTGGCTCCTTCTGTTTGTAAGTAGGAGTCGTTTGTAAGTCAGATGTTTATAACTAGGGGAATGCCGGTATTCACAAATCCTGCAGATACAAAAACACTCCAAGTCGGTCCAGCAAGCCATCCAATGGTGCAGCATATGCTAGTAAGATAAAAATCAAACAACGCCTCCAATAGTGTAAAATCACCCACAATTCAGTTTATTAATTAAAAGTGATGCCCTTACATTCAAAACATTAATAACAAGCTCATAAGATCCTAATATTCTTAGACGCTTATCTGTGTCTCCATACTGTACCTCTCCATGCTCGGTGATGACAGATAGAACGTCTGATGTCTTCAATTGTAGCCACACGCTGACGCGTTTCGTCGCTTCTGATTTGGTCACATTAGTCGTGGGACTAATGCTATTGTTTCAATCCTGTGTTTGCTGGTCAGGTCCATTAGGGGCCAAACACCAGGTCTAAATACACCAGGGACACGGATTACAAGACACATGGTTCATACAGGAGACCTGTCACCAATAGCAGGTGGGCTTGCCTTCCTTCTTCTTACCACTTCCAGTCACTCGAGCAAAACAGTCCTTACACTTCTTGTTCACCAGGTAAAGGCTACCAGGTGTTACGTAAATAAAGATACTCAATTGCTTTCTTCTAGAACTCCTCTTTTTACTCGTGCGACAGGCATCATCCTAACAGTCTACTTCAACATGGTCATAAACAGTGCAGCACAGCATAGTTTGCATCAGTCCTTTATACCATGGTTCCATCTTGCATGACTGTATAAATTATAATCAGTGGGCTTGGCGCTGCCGGAAAAATGACCATTCAAATCAATTATGTAAGTCCAAATCTAATTGGCAAAGGTGTGTAGGTGCTCAAAAAAAATGCTCTAATAAAATTAAATCATATGATTATCAATGCGTATGGTGCAAAAGTGCTCAAAGGTGCACTAATAAATATATAAAAAATAAATTAATATACCATAACAATCTTAGTGTAGAAAATACTGTAAATAGGAATAAAAATATTATACTAAAAGGAACGGCGTATAACCGTCCCCAAAAATGCAGTTAAATTGTGTATGTCTAATATATCAATACAAATATAAAGTGCAAAAGTGCAAGATAAAATTGATAACAAATCCATCAAATTGTATATACAAAAAATAAGGGTAACCAATACAGCAGCAATAGGCGACAATCAATATGATGCAGGGTAGTGAGGAGATGGAGCCAGAAACTAGTATTAGTGCTCCCCTCCAGCAAACGCCCCACTCACCAAATAACTCAGTCCTATTCAATTTATACAAGCAGTTCTGGGGATATAGGACCCCTTACGGTGTGGTCCCTCCAGTATCTGGTCAGCAGGTCCCCCCTCTCACCCAATCAGGGTTCCATCGGGATGTTCGTATGTGTAAAAGATAAACAGCAGTAGTAAGGTGCAGGCAATATACCATCGGCTGAAAGATAGCATACACTTACTGATAGTAAGAGAAGTCAGACGTGGGCGGCTGGAACTTCCTTGCGTTCCACCGAGGTTGCGACTGGAAGTGCGTGTGACGTTGGCTAAGCTCCACCAGACACGTTTCGTCACTTAGACGTCATCGGAGGAGTCCTGTTCAGTGCTATGCAAACTTTCAAGGTGCTCTGTAATAGATTTCCTCCAGTTTCTTGGCTAACACACTAAGGGAAATAAACTAGTGTCATTCCCCAATGAGGGAAAGCCCACCTGAGGTCAATCTAAATTCTGAATTAGGTACAAGCCTAGAACTCCCATGAGGGCCTAGACACCTTCCCTCTACAATGCTGCTTCTCTGTGTCCTACCACCAACTTCCAGAGCTCTACCCATTCCTCTTACTAATACCTACACTATGATAATTATGGGGACACCTAGACTCAAAAAAAGAATATACAACCCTGGCCCATCATGTGTAGTGTGACACGTTGGGGTTCCTTAGCTCGATGGTAGTGCCAAAACAGTGAGCTTACTCCATGCCAGAAGTATTCTCAGGGCTTTCCTGCACACTTTTATTTGAAGAAAGCAAAAAGTTCATACAGGTAGGTCCTCCTAATCAGTAGTACCTTTCCGGTCCTCCTGATCATCAAACACACCCCAGTGTTTTGTGCACAGACAGTGTGAAGTGTGAATTGAAGGTAAGAGGTTAATAAAGAATTTAGATAAAGTATTTAATACAGAACATAGAGGTGTAAAAGGTAGGGTTTATCTTTACTCAGCTCTGCGTCTTTCTTTGCAGCTTCTCCCTCATGGACTCTCTGTCAAACTTGGGCCTTTGGCTTGGAGCACCTCTGACCCCCTGGGTGAGACCCTGCCTCTCAGGTTCTTGTCCTGTCCTGTCCTGGACAGCCTTGTGCAGACATGCACCCTCGTCTCCCTGCCAGCACACACCTCTACCATTAGTGAGCCTTAGGGTTGCCACCTCATCCCTTTAATCCAGGACACATATTAATTACACAAGTTCTGTAGCTGATTAAGTTGGTAATTAAACTCACTTGATGCCTTATCTGCACTAAATTAGCCCCAGAACCTGTGTAATTCATATGTGTCCTGGATTAAAGGGATGATGTGGCAACCCTATTGTGCAGACATGCACCCTCATCTCCCTGACTCTCATATGAAGCCAGCACACACCTCTACCATTAGTGGGCACTGGGCCTGTTTCCCCCCAAACCTGGCTCAGACTGCCTTATCACACAGTGGCATGGCCTCACCGCGCCACGGTAGCAAAAGAATTCTGCATGTAATTATGTTATTACGGACACTGGTCATGGGAGCATCAGGTCCATGTTTAGCTTTCTGCTGTCAGCCTCATTTAATAATTAATAGCAGGAATGTTACAAACTTCTATTATAAAAATTTTTTTTTAAACATTTATTGTTTTGGATGGTGTAAGTTAACTATACTGCTAATGGGAAGAAAAAGGAAAGATTAGCAATGTCGTACATAATTGAATACAGAGCCATGTGCCCATTACAAGACAGCACTCTAATTACATTTCAGTGTAAACGGATAAATCAAGTAAGATGGAAATGATTTCCCTGAGGGTAGCGCCAAGACAGCTATAGATAAAACAACTGGAGAATGTTTGAGGAAGCATGGCTTCCGGATTGGGTACCAATGTGCAAAGGATTCTGGGAGAATCATATGACCTTTACATTAAGCTCACAGCAATTTATTTTTGAAAGGCCAGAATGCCTCTGCGGTGAATTATATGGCAAACATCTGCTTCTAAATGACAGTGCTAGGCAGATATAATGTGATAGAAGCCATGAAATATTAGACGTTCTCACATTATGTGCAGTTGTGTTTATAATAAATATCAAATTGATCTCTCTAAGCAGTTAGAAATGCATTTCAGCCAAAACAAAACATTAGTCCTTGAAACGCGTACAGAGCAGAAAGTAGCAGGACTGTCCGATGTAGCTCTTGCTGCATCCTGGCAAGCTCTTCTGGCATTTGATCACCTTAGCGGTTTTTATTTTTTGCACTATAAACAAAAAAAGGCCAACAATTTTGAAAAATTTTGAAAAAAAACCCCAATATGTTTTACTTTCTGCTATAAAACATATCCAATAAAAAATGTAAAAAAAAAACTAATTTCTCCATCAATTTAGGCCAATATGTATTCTGCTATGTTTTGGTAAGAAAGATCCCAATAAGCGTATTGATTGGTTTGCACAAAATCAAGTCTTCAAACTATAGGATAGATTTGAGGAGTTTTTATTTTTTTATTGGTTTTACTAGTAATGGCGGCAATCAGCGATTTTTAGTGGGATTGCAACCATGTGACACTTTTTGGGGACCAGTGACACCAATAGAGTGATCAGTGCTAAAAAAAATGCACTGTCACTGTATAAATGACACTGGCAGGGAAGGGGTTAACATCAGGGGCTATCAAAGGGTTAAGTGTGCTCTTAGGGAATGTTTTTTAACTGTGGGGGGAATATGGTGACTGGAGAAAAACAGAGATCCGTGTTTCTGCTTAGCAGAAACAGAAGATCTCCATTTTCCTTCCTCACAGAACGGCAGTCTGCCTTGTTTACGTGGCCGCCAGACCCGCTGATTGGCTCCCGCTGTGTCCAATCACGGCAACAGCGTGGCTCCGGGGGCGCACGCATGCCCCAGAGCCAAGGAGAGGTATCACGTACAGGTACGTGATTTTGCGCTTAAGGGCCGCCATGCCCCTGTATATGTACGTGGGGTGGTCCTTGAAACTGTAAGACTTCACACATCTTTTTGTTTTGATGCACCTGGAACCTATTTAGATGCCTGAAAGTTTAATTGGATTTTAAATTATGGTAGCCAAAATTTGTTCTTCCATCTGGGAACTAAAGTAGTTTACAACTAATCAAAGGTGCAAATTATATTCTGCAAATTATCCCTTTTATGAAGGCACTAGAATTATTTTAACCTATTTAAATGAGCCCTCCACTATGGGGGACAACTATTACTACTATTATAGGCATTTGTAATCTAATTGCATGCCTTGTGATTGTGATTCAGTGTGGTCAACAATACCAAGACTGTTTCCAAATTGTTTTTCAACTTATGTCATAGTCAATTAAAGAATATTTATGATGCTATACAATTTATTTCCACCCTAGATGTAAATCCTGGACCACTGTCTTTATATACCAAGTGCCAGCGTATTTATCATTATCGAGTCCTGAAGAAGCTGACCTGTGCACGAAACTCATATAAAAAAATGACAGTTGGTATCAGACATACCTTTTAGGCTGTAGTGGTATAAAAACAGTTTGCACATGGACCAACTGCTTGCATAAGTTGATTTTGTGCGATTTTAATGTTCTCATTAAAACTAAATTATTTAATTTACATTTGTTTTGCCTCTCCAGGTCTATATAAAATTCCTGATACTGAATAGCGTTATTAAGTCACGAATACAGTTTTTAAACCAACACAAACAAAAGCAAATTTAAAAAGTATACAATCAAAGAATGAGAAAAAAAGTGAAGAAGGAAATGAAGGGATTATTAAAATGATTTAGCCCTGGTTCACATGGTGCTACTTTTAAATCGTGCTTCTTTACTTGAAGTTGTGCGGTTTCAAGGTTGCAGGTCAGCACAATTTCAGGTGCTACTTGAAAGACATCTGTGGGGCTTCATGCACAGATGTCTATTGAAGTCACACCCGAAATCAGCAAAAGTAGTGCAGGAACTACTTTTGCAAATCAGTGCAGCGCCGCAAAGGTAAAACGGTGCCATTGCCAGCAATAGGCTGCGACTTGTCATGTGATTTGACCTGTCAAATCGCATGACAAATCGCTACATTGTGAATGAGGGCTAAGAGTAAATGAAGAGTTCATAAGGACCAAAACCTTTCTTTAACCACTTGCTGTCCATAAGCAATTTATAAATAATCTGGCCTGCAAGGAGTATAAGCTCACGAATGAAGCTGATGCATTGCAGTACTGTTTTTTTTCAGCCAATGACTAGCTTTTCAGTAAATGTGATCCGGCCGGCTGTAAAACCTCCTGATCACTTTTAATGCAATGTGAAGGGTCGCCTCACCCCCTTCATGTTGCCAGCAGTGGCAGCCACCCCATACAGGGCGCAGGGGCACCGCCCCTCTGTCCATGTGTCCGGCTCCCTAATCTACATGCAGGGCGCCAGACACGTGGATTCCAATGGGGTTTTTCTTGAAGCACATGATTAGAGCCTAAGGCTCTAATTGGCTTCAAAAAAGGGTGGGTTCGGGCACAAAGCACTGTGCCCTGAGCCCACCCATTTGTGTGACAATTGTGAATTAATATTTGCTATTGTCTTCCTGCTTCTCCTCCTGGCCAATCAGTAAGCAGGAGGAGCACGACTGGGCAAGAGGAGAAGTGATCGAATTGGCCGGTACCAGAGGATGTCCGCCATCATCGGCTCTGCATCCATCATCTCTGTATTGCCACCAAGAGCCCACGTGAATACCACCCACCGGGGGGGGGGGGGGGGGGTGGGTTGTTTACGCACAGCACCCCCCCCCCCCCACCTGCCCATGCAATCACTTAGGGGGCTTGTTAGCTCTTTGTAATAGCAATAAAGTTACATTTCAAAAAAACACCTTGCTTTTCTTTTCTTTGCTTTTTACCTCCTTCCCTGGACAGGTCGGCCTCTTATAAGAACATTTTCTCATTTTAACCACTTCAGCCCCGGAAGGATTTCACACTTTAGGACCGGAGCCCTTTTTGCGATTCGGCACTGCGTCGCTTTAACTGACAATTGCGCGGTCGTGCGACGTTGTACCCAAATGAAATTTGTGTCCTTTTTTCCCACAAATAGAGCTTTCTTTTGGTGGTATTTGATCGCCTCTGCGTCATTTCTGATCGCCGCTATAAACAAAAGAAGAGCGACAATTTTGCAAAAAAACCCACATTTCTTACATTTTGCTAAAATACAGATCCAAAAAAAAAATATAAAAAAACATTTTTTTTCATCGGTTTTGGCCGATTTATATTCTTCCTCATATTTGTGATAAAAAAAATCGCAATCAGCGTTTATTGATTGGTTTGCGCAAAAGTGGTTGCGTTTACTGATGATGAGAATTCATTTCTGGGGTTTTTATTTTTTTTTTATTTTTTACTAGCAATGGCGGCGATCTGCGATTTTTAGCGGTACTGCGATATTTCAGCGGACATGTCGGAACATTTTGACACTTTTTTGGGACCATTGGCATTTATACAGCGATCAGTGCTATAAAAATGCACTGATTACTGTGTAAATGCCATTGGCAGTGAAGGGGTTAACCTGCAGGGGGCGCTCTAAGGGTTAACTGTGTTCCCTGGGCGTGTTCTTACTGTGTGGGGACTGCCCTAGCTGGGGAAGGGAAGCGATCACAGCTTCCGTGTAGAGGAAGGCTGTGATCACAGCCCTTCCCCCCTCACAGAACGGAGGTCCGTGTTTACTTACACTGACCTCCGTTCTTTCACTCCTGGGGGGGGGCATCGCGGGTGGCCGGCGGAGATCGACTCCGCCGCACCCGCTCCCTGGCCCTCCCCGAACACAGTGAGCGCGGGCGCGCCTCCGGCGGCGCGCGCTCACTGGGCGCGATCTCGCGGCCGCCGTCATATGACGGCGATCCGCATTACAGAGCCACTCTGTCACCGTCAAATGCCGATCAGCCATCGGCAAGTGGTTAAACATACTGTCAACAATATAGCATAGCGGTTGCTCTGGGATATCTTTTTTCTTTTCTCTTGAGTATTTTTGGAAGGCTAGATGATAGCGAAATAAAAGTACTGTTGATGCTACTCTTTTACTTGTTAAATAGATTTTTTTTTTAAAAATGTATGTTTTGTTTTCTTTTCCTATAATTGTTATAAAACATTTCAAAATAAAATCTGATTAAAAAACGAATTTTAAAAAAAGTTTACAAAAATTATAATAAAATATGTAAGTACAGAGCTTTTTCAGCAGGAACGCGGGGGAACGCAGTTCCAGCAACTCCAGCACTGAATGTATTTTATGACAAGGGGTGCTCAAGGGTCTACTGATGCTGGCTGCTGAGGGATCTATTGTCACTGGTGGGGATCTGTTTTTGTGTGGGAGTCTAGTTTTGCTGGTGGGGGATCTTATGTTGCTGGGAAGGATCTACTGTTGAGGGAGAGGTCTATTGTTGCTGGCTGCTGGAGGATCTATTGATGCTGGCTGCTAGGAGGACTGCTGGAGGTCTATTGTTGCTGGGGTGGTATTTTGTTTTGGGGGGGTCCATTGTTGCTGGGGGGCAGGTATGTTGGTGTGTTGGGGATCTATTGTTGCTGGAGTGGGGTCTAATATTGCATGGGGGGTCTACTGTTGCTGGGGTGGGGTCTATCAAATTCCATACAAATTACTTTGGGTGGTATGGGTGATAGTAGGAAGTGGGTAGGGAGTGGAGCCAAGAGACGGTGCTCAGAGGTGGGTAGGGGGCAGAGAGAAAGGGTGACTCAGAAGGGGGGAGTTCCTGCACCTATTCTCTGAGAAAAAATTACCCGTGTAAGCATAATAATGAAGTAAAAGCAACCCCATTGCCCGGCACATACACAGGACTGCAAAAACTAGGGTAGGGTGAGCATGTGTAGAAAATAAGTAAACGGCGATAGTGCCCCACGCATGAAGTATCATAGCAGGTATTGCAAGCGTCAGAGTAAAAGCAATAATTCTAGACCACTCTAAATTGATATCCTATAAAGGCTTTTAAAGAGTCACATATGGACAGTTTTGGATACCATGGTCTTTGACCATTTTAACATTTGATTTTAAAGCTTGATGTGTTTGATATCTACTTATTCGACGGAACCACATCTTTTTTTATTGCACAAAAAATTATGTATTATATTGTGTTTGTTTGTGCTAAAATTCATTATAGTGTTTTGTTTCCTATAGATTTGGTAAACATTTGCCCAAATATTGTGCAACATAAAAAATTGCAACTGCCACATTTTATTCTACAGGGATTCTGCTTTCAGAAAATAATGATAAGCAAAATAATTGTATTGCGCTATCAAACAAAGTGTTAATACACTACTAATACAACTCAATGTCATGAAAATACTCCAAAAAAAATCAGTGTGAAAATCAATTCATCAAAAGTACAAAAATGATCATTTAATAAAGTGCACGGTGCAAAATCAGTGCAAATAAAAGGTGATCAGTGCAAGAAAATTCTTAAAATAAATGTGTATATCGCTCCAATCTTCTTATGTAACCGTATGCCACTCTACACCTGGGTGCCCACCCAACTCACAAACTGCTTACCATCAGGTAAGACCTCAGATATGGAGGTCTGGGAGAGATCCCTTCTGGGATGAATGGATGGCACACTCCAGGACACAGAATAAGGACTCCCAGAACACTTTGCAGAAGAAGCTCAGCTAAATATAGAGATAAGAAAGGAAGTACTCTGGTAGTGTAAAACTTCCCCAATGTATTAAAACTACTACAAGGCAGATAAAATCAGGCATGTAGATAAATCAGCACAGTCATCACCCTAGCAGGTGTGATTCTGTCACTGCTGTAGCTTAACCCAACATGTTTCGTCCAATAGGACGTCATCCAGGGGTATAAGGGTCAATACTATCATTTTCTTGCAAGAAATGTGGATTTTAATGTGTTTGTCTTTTTTTTTGCTTTCTGCATCCTGTTGGGGAGATTGCACAGAAAAATAAAAATGGCAGAAAAAGACAGTCTTGTCCGTCTTTTTAAAATTTAAATTTATACATGATTTTGTAATTTTTTTTTTTTTTTTTACTTTTACATATTTACAGTATGTTTGTCCCAAGCATGTTTAATGCCACTTACTGTTGACTACCTTTGCAGGAAGCCTGTTCCAAGCATCAACTACTCTTACAGTAAAATAATACATTAGTTTTGAACTTTCCTCAAGTTAGTTTGAGGTCATGTCCATGGGCGTCCGCAGGTAGGGGCAAGGGGGGGCAAGCGCCCCCCCCTGGAATTAGGGATCATATCGGGGGTTCCCCACTTTGTCCTTATCCTAGCACCAGTGGCAGGCCCTGCTCGCACCTGTACACGGTTTAGCAGGGCAGCTGGTGCAAGGAGCGGGACAGCGAAGGCCTCAAGGGGTGGTCAGGATGACATCATCGGGTCTACATAGTATGAGCGAGCAGCCCAGGAGATGGAAAGGAATGCGGCAGATGCCAGGAGCAGCGGGTACAGCGTCCCCAGCACCTCCCAGAGCCTGAAACCCCTGGACTCCTTAAACCTCCTCACTGCTCCCAGGCCCGGAAGACAGACTAACCAGGGGCTTAGAGAACAAGGACAGGCAGGAAATGCAAGCAGCCAGGGACCGCTCCATGTCACATCATAGATCCGATGGAAGGAACAGAGCATCTCCTGTCCTCAGCCAGAATGAAAACAGGTCTTGCCAGCTGCTTGCCATCATGGACATTCTACTGGCATGCAGGGTACTGTACTGAGCATTACACACACCATTAGACATAGGGACACTAGAGGGGTCACTCCTCCAAATTCCTCAGGTCCCCAAAGTCCGAGACCCTCCACGACCCCTGCGACATGGGCGACGAGGACCGTAGACGGCGTAAGGAAAGGTAGAGGACCCGACGAGCGAGTATGATACATCTGGGCTACTACAGTAGG
>BLSH010269069.1:52016-74231 GCA_018402905.1 Glandirana rugosa
AAATACATCTCGTTGTCAAGAAAAAAAAGTCTAGGAGTCTCGAAAGAAACGGTACTCCACGGTACAACTTGAAGGTCACTGGTCATACTCTCTCACTCTCGCTATTGTGGTTTACATTGTGTGGACGAGGGGTAAGTGTGGACTCTGGAACATTGTGATTACTCAGTGTACTGTGGCCACTCCCTTTTACCGATTAACCCGGGTTAAACCTGTAAAAGTGAATCCTCACATGAGTGAAAACAACGGTCACCAAATCTGTAATTACCGACACACAACTCAATAAAACTCCCCTGTCGTTTAAATGTGACAATATGTTCGACATGTGAGTGATGAAATGTAACATCGTTTCACAGTAAAGAAGTCACAACAGTGTACTTTTCTATATTATTTTAGAAATGTTTTTACACTCCGCACATGAGTGAAAACACTCTATGACATATATTTATATATATGACATATATATAAAAAACACTCTCAAGAAGATATTATTCGACTCCCAACAGATAGGTGTTATCGCTCTCACTCTCTCATACTGGTCACTGGAAGTTCAACATGGCACCTCATGGCAAAGAAAGCTCTGAGGATCTGAAAAAAAAGAACTGTTGCTCTACATAAAATGGCCTAGGCTATAAGAAGATTGCCAAGGCCCTGAAACTGAGCTGCAGCACGGTGGCCAAGACCATACAGCAGTTTAATAGAACAGGTTCCACTCAGAACAGGCCTTGCCATGGTCGATCAAAGAAGTTGAGTGCACATGCTCAGCGTCATATCCAGAGGTTGTCTTTGGGAAATAGACGTATGAGTGCTGGGGGGTCAGCCTGTCAGTGCTCAGACCATACGCCGCACACTGCAACAAATTGGTCTGCATGGCTGTCATGCAGAAGGAAACCTCTTCTAAATATGATACACAAGAAAGCCCACAAACAGTTTGCTGAAGACAAGCAGACTAAGGACATAGATTACTGGAACCTTGTCCTGTGGTCTGATGAGACCAAGAGAAACGTATTTGGTTCAGATGGTGTCAAGCATGTGTGGTGGTAAACAGTTGAGGAGTACAAAGATAAGTGTGTCTTGCCTACAGTGAAGCATGGTGGTGGGAGTGTCATGGTCTGGTGCTGCATGAGTGCTGCTGGCACTGGGGAGCTACAGTTCATTGAGGGAACCATGAATGCCAATATGTACTGTGACATACTGAAGCAGAGCATGATCCCCTCCCCTCTGAGACTGGGCCTGCAGGGCAGTATTCCAACATGATAATGACCCCAACACACACCTCCAAGATGACCACTACCTTGCTAAAGAAGCTGAGGGTAAAGGTGATGGACTGGCCAAGCATGTCTCCAGACCTAAACCCTATTGAGCATCTGTGGGGCATCCTCAAATGGAAGGTGGAGGAGCGCAAGGTCTCTAACATTCACCAGCTCTGTGATGTCGTCATGGAGGAGTGGAAAAGGACAACCAGTGAAGCTCTGGTGAACTCCATGCCCAAGAGGGTTAAGGCAGTGCTGGAAAATAATGGCGGCCACACAAAATATTGACACTTTGGGCTTAATTTGGACATTTTCATTTAGGGGTGTACTCGCTTTTGTTGCCAGTGGCTTAGACATTAATGGCTGTGTGTTGAGTTATTTTGAGGGGGACAGCAAATGTACACTGTTATACAAGCTGTACACTCACTACTTTACATTGTAGCAAAGTGTCATTTCTTCAGTATTGTCACATGAAAAGATTTAATAAAATATTTACAGAAATGTGAGGGGTGTACTCACTTTTGTGAGATACTGTATAATTATATATATATATATATATATATATATATATATAGAAATGAATGCAAGAGTGGGCATAACATTTTTATTATATAGGTTGTTCAAATTTCACATGTTGGTGGCGTAACTCTTCCTCTATAGTAGCTCTTCTTCTTCATTGCAGGTAAATAATGGATACCAAGCAGAAGCAACATGCCATCATTGAGTTCTTGATGTAGGAGGGGTGCAGGCTGTCTCACATCTCTGGAAGATTACAGAATGTTTCTAGAGATAACATAATTGACAAGAGCAATTGGTCATTAGTGATTCTTGTCAATGGTGTCATCTCCGTAAACATTCTGTAGCTTTCTGTGGATGTTGGACAGCTGGCACCTCTCCTTCGTCAAGAACTCAATGATGGCACATTGCTTCTTTTTGTAATTGCCTCTCACAGGTCTCAGAGGTCTTTGTAGGGCAAACTTCCTGATTGCCATGGACTGGCATTATGGAACATGCAGAAAAGGCAGGGGTTTTAAAAAGTTAGAAAGGAAGTCCCGCATTCAAGAAAGACAAACCCAGCTATAAGGTCGCTTCTGTTGTGGATTCTCCAATACTCATTTAAACAAAGGCAAGACATAGACCCATAAACCCAAAGAGCATTGTAATGGATGATATAGGTCCAGCTTTCTAAAATGGAAAAGAGGAACACCTTACACTATAGCATTTGGGTTTTTTTTTAAGCCAAGGGTAGGCAACCTCGGCACTCCAGCTGTGGTGAAACCACAAATCCCATCATGCCTCTGCCTCTAGGTGTCATGCCTGTGATTGTCAGGGTCTTCCAATGTGTCATGGGATTTGTAGTTTCACCACAGATGGAGGACCGAGGTTGCCTACCCCTGTTTTAAGCCATATTCCTGGTCAAAAGTACCCTGGAGCAGATAGGGCTTAGACATACTGTAAGCACCTGTCTACATAAACTTTTATGGACACCATAAAAAAAACACATAAACCACATAAAAAACAGAAACTGTAAAAAATACATAACCAGCAATAAAAAAAGTTAGGCATACCAACCAAATCCCAGCATGTTTTACAATTAGGAAATTAAACCAAGTATTACCCACCAAGTGGGTAACATCTCCACTTTTTCTTCTTGAATTTGGAATCAGTTAATAGCAATGTAAACTATTTTCATAGTCATGTAAAATTAATACAACAAATGATACGTAACAGAGGGACATGGACCCACAGAAAGGACACAAGTGAGGGGTTGCTGGGAGGTAGGTAGATGGGGTTTAGATACATTTATCAGTGACTTTTAGAGAAGTCAGGAGTGTTTGGGTCCAGCTACGATGAGGGAAAGATTAGGAGTTTTGTGTTACATTCAGCCCTATCCTTGCTTCGTCAGCACATGCACAGGCCCGGAAGGCAGGGAGCTGTCTCTACTCACCCAGGTGTGGCTCACATGCCAAGAGTCAGTTAGTAAAAGGGAGGAGGCCTAAATTCAAATGTGACTGTGAAACTTCTCTCTAATAACACACAAGAGTCTGTCAATGTGTAACCAGACAGTGGTATGACTGACAAGGAGGAATAATCTGCAACTTAAATATTTCTCATACTTACACCGTGGGCGGGTTTTAATTACATTGCCTCTCTGTAAAGAAAGGGAATACTGCGGCTTACAGTATCTCACAAAAGTGAGTGCACCCCTCATATTTTTCTAAATATTTTATTCTCTTTTCATGTGAAAACACTGAAGAAATGACACTTTGCTACAATGTAAAGTAGTGAATGCATAGTTTGTATAACAGTTTCAATTTGCTGTCCCCTCAAAATAACTCAACACACAGCCACTAATGTCTAAACTGCTGGCCACAAAAGTGAGTACAACCCATAGTGAAAATGTCCAAATTGGGCCCAATTAGCCGTTTTCCCTCCCCGGTGTCATGTGATTCGTTAGTGTTACAAGGTCTCAGGTGTGAATGGGGAGCCGCTTTGTTAAATTTGGTGTTATCGCTCTCACTCTCTCATACTGGTCACTGGCAGTTCGACATGGCACCTCATGGCAAAGAGCTCTCTGAGGATCTGAAAAAAAGAATTGTTGCTCTACATAAAGATGGCCTAGGCTATAAGATTGCCAAGATCCTGAAACTGAGCTGCAGCTTGGTGGCCAAGAGCCAGGACAGGTTCCACTCAGAATAGGCCTCGCCATGATCGACCAAGGAAGTTGAGTGCATGTGCTCAACGTCATACCCAGAGGCTATCTTTTGGAAATAGATGTATAAGTGCTGCCAGCATTGCTGCAGATGGGTGTGGGGTCAGCCTGTCAGTGCTCAGACAATACGCCGCACACTGCATCAAATTGGTCTGCATAGCTGTCGTTCCAGAAGGAAGCCTCTTCTAAAGATGATGCACAAGAAAACCTGCAAACAATTTGCTGAAGACAAGCAGACTAAAGGCATGAATTACTGAAACCATGTCCTGTGGTCTGAAGAGACCAAGATAAACGTATTTGGTTCAGACGCTGTCAAGCACGTGTGGCAGAAACTAGGTGAGGAGTACAAAGACAAGTGCGTCTTGCCTACAGTCAAGCATGGTGGTGGGAGTGTCATGGTCTGGGGCTGTATGAGTGCTGCTGGCACTGAGGAGCTACAGTTCATTGAGGGAACCATGAATGCCAACATGTACTGTGACATACTGAAGCAGAGCATGATGCCCTCTCTTCAGAGACTGGGCCTTAGGGCAGTTTTCCAACATGATAACGACCCCAAACACACCTCCAAGACGACCACTGCCTTGCTAAATAAGCTAGCGGGTAAAGGTGATGGACTGGCCAAGCATGTCTCCAGACCTAAACCCTATTGAGAATCTGTGGGGCATCCTCAAACGGAAGGCAGAGGAGCATAGGGTCTCTAACATTCACCAGTTCCGTGATGTCGTCATGGAGGAGTGGAAGAGGACTCCAGTTGCAACCTGTGAAGCTCTGGTGAACTCTATGCCCAAGAGGGTTAAGGCACTGCTGGAAAATAATGGTGGCCACACAAAATATTGACACTTTGAGCTCAATATGGACACGTTTCACTTATGGGTGTACTCACTTTTGTTGCCAGCGTTTTAGACATTAATGGCTGCGCGTTGCATTATTTTAAGGGGACAGCAAATTTGCACTGTTATACAAGCTGTACACTCACTACTTTACATTGTAGCAAAGTGTAATTTCTTCAATTTTGTCACATGAAAAGATATAACAAAATATTTACAGAAATGTGAGGGGTGTACTCACTTTTGTGAGATACTGTACATGGTTTGAAAGTCCGCCTAAGAGCAAACACCAGAAGATCCACTAGTTATTACCTTGACTTATACCAGTGTTTCTTAACCAGGTGCCGTCTGGATTCCCCCTGGGTGCCATGAGTACAAGGCCCAGTTTGCCCTTGATCAAAGTTATGAGTTGCCATGGTATGGGCGAAGCAACCACCAGCACCATAACAATCAATGATGCTCTATGGCAGGGCACACAGCATTATTCATTGCAATGGTGCTAGTGGCCTGCCTGCACCATGTCAGTGTGTGACATTGATCCAGGGAAAGCAGCATGCGGGGCTACCCAATCATTCTGGAGACAACATGAGCCCACACTAGCTTCACCTCCCACCATTTTTCTTGCTATTGGAGCCAAAATCTAGGGCTCTGATATGAGGATATGAGTGTGATTGGGGGGCTCTGTGATTGGGGACTGTGTAATTGGGATCCTCTGTGATGTGATGGATTGACTCTGATGCAAGGAGGGTATTCTCTCATGGTGGTATTCTAAAGAGATGGTGTCAAGTACCTTCAGGTAGAGCCTGTCAAGCAGAGGAAGGCCAGTCGTACAACCCCGGTTTAAGGACCACTGAGGTTTCTACAGAGGCCGCGAGAGCACAGTGGGGTGGGAGTGACTGCAGTGTTCTCCGTAGCCGGTAGGGTGGAGTAGCAGACGACCGCAGTAGCAGCAGGTGCTGGTTAGCTGTGGATGCAGGTACGTTGTGGATGCAGGTGTACTGCAGATGCAGAGATGATGCAGGTGCCGTATGTTGCAGATAAGCGAAGGCTGGTGGGGATGAGAAGACTGGTGCAGAGTCAGGCAAGCCGGGTTATATACAGGAAGTCAGATACATCAAAGATATCAGGCAAAAAATGGTCAAAGTTCAGGCAGAGGTTTGGCAGCAATGGATCAAGTAGATGTAGCAGATTCAGGGTCAGACAAGCCAAGGTCAGGTTTAGAGATAATTAGGATGGTCAGGAAAGCCGGGTTAACAAGATCACGGATAGTCACAGGATACAGGGGAAGACTGCAGATCAGACAGCAAAGGGCCTAATACATCTGCCATCCTTATATACAACATTTGGGCGCCAATGCCAATGGGTGGTAGGCACACCTTCGCACATGCGCATATGAGATCGCAAGATCGTGCGAACATGCTTGTAAGAAAAGGTATTACTGAGATTGTGCCCACGCATGTGTACTGGCCTCTGCCCTTGCACATTTGCCGTGTTATGGCCAGCATATCCCTGACAGATGGGATGTTGTCTTGCATAGGGGGTCTCTGATGTATAGGGGGTTCTGATGTGATGGTTGATGGGGGAAACTCTGATGTGTAGGGGGCTTCTGAAGTTATTTAATTAAACTGGATCCCCTCAAGTCTCCAAATAACGATGACCAACCACAGGACCCGGTCAAGAACCTTCTATCACTGTCCCATTTGTGCAAAGTACTGACAAGCCTTCTTGCTCAAGGTTGGTTAGCTCTGAGGAAGAGGGCTTGCCCTAAAAACATGTCGACACTTTGTACAATTGAGGGAGCACAGAATGTAAAATGCACCAGTCTGTCTGACCAGAAGGTTTTGATAGAGGCAGGAAGCATGGCTCCTAAAGTAATGTTGTGGTCCACTTGTTGGTGTCAAACTCCTCCCTGCTCTTCTGATTTAGCCAACAGAGAGGGACTGATGAAAGTTCTGCATTGCCAGGATCTGGAACACTTCTGTTTAGAGGCCGAATTCTAACAAGAACTAACTTGTAGTTATACTATAGGTATTTGCTTGATTGAATGTCTGAAGTGTAGGGTTGCCACTTTACAGCTTCAGCAGAACCAGTCCTCTCAAGGTAGAGAGGCCCCATGGTTGGTGCTCAGAACATGCTGTGGAAAAGTGGGTTTGGTTTAAAGTGAGCAGTAGTTATGTAGAAATAGTTAAAATAGTGTAATTTAGTCTTAAAGGACATCCAAGAGATACATGCTTATGTATTGGAATGATCCTGGGGCAGAAATTCAGGTCATAAGACCAAAAGCTTTGACACTCCCAACAAGCTATAAAGTGAGCCATACATGTTACAATAGCATTGTGCTTAACCACAAAGTGAGAAATATAAATGTATGTTAATAGAAAAGAAATTTGTGTAGTGCCACCTCTTTGTCACATAGTGCACCTGTAAAGAAGAAGGCATGAGCTGCAGCAGATGGAGCATAAAGTGTATCACCTTGATTATACCTGTTCTCATCAAGTTTGGGTAGAAGACAGCACTGTACTGGTGCCGTTGGAGGCTGCCTAGTGGCAGATTACTGTATGGAGGGTATAGGTGTAACCACTTCCAATGGGTTTTATTCCAGTTGTAGGTGGCAGATGATAGACTCCAATGAGGTCTAGGGCTGTTACCTTTCAGATAACGACAACAAGGGAATTACCGCAGGGAACCTTTGGGTGATTGAAGGGGAGTACCCAGTGTCTAGAAAAATGTCTCACTTGAAATATATTTGATCAGCAGCTCTGCTGTATGCCGGCATTGTGGGTTGCCTCTGCTCCACAATGCCAGCATACAGCAAAGCCGCTGATTGAATACATTTAACCCTCTCTGAGCTTGAAGTGGGGCTCCCCATCAAAAAGCCGCATGTTGTGTGGCGATCTACAACCCCCCCAAACGCAGCATGACTCGTGCATTTGCAGTAGGAAACAGGCCGTGTTCCTGTTTCCCTTAGTGAAGATGCTGGCGCCTGCATTCAGAGCCGATGGACGGATCAGCTTGGGGTGCTGACATCGCGGGATGCCTGGACAGTATTTGTAGCTGCTGATTTTTAATTTTTTTTTTGTACAGGCTTGAACTCCTCCTTAACCAATCTCCAAGAAATACAGCCCTGAAGAAGGGGGAGGCAATTCCCCCAAAACGCGTTGGCTCCACTTGTATACTTATATCTGCAAACTATTTTAAAAATCACCAAGACACTTTTCTGGACTCCGGACGCTCTTCTCCAATCATCTAGCTATCTGTTCGGCAGTGTTAACCAATTTGATTTCCATTGTGCCTAACCTCATAAGTTATTAGAATACAATATAAATTGCCCTTTACATACAATTTGAATTAGATATCTATGAGAAATACAGTACATATCTTATTTTTTTTTTTTATTTGCAAATGGAATGTGCATTGACGTGTAAATAACCTGTTATAGCAGACAATGACATGGACAATACTGTACGTTAGAGCTGCACGATTAATCGTATTAAAATCGCGATCTCGATCTACCCCCCCCTGCGATCTCCATCAGGCATTACCGCGATTTTCAGTGCAGTTAATGGGGTCCGACTTGCGGGCGAATCAGCGCGACTTGACAGTAATAAAAGTGAATGCAAGTTGCCTGAAGGCTTTTCAAGTTGGAGCGACTTGAGTCTCAGGGGAAGTCAGGGGAAGTCTGGGCAGAGAGCCAAGTTCTGAGTCATCATTGATAAAAAGATACAAAGTAATTTTACTTCAAAAGCTGTGTGAACTCCCCTTCTATAGTTGTTTGGTTTAACCATTTAAAGACTAAATCTTTCCTGACATTTGCTCTTTACAAATAAAAATCCATTATTTTGTCCTAGAAAACTTAGAACCCCCAAACATTATATATTTTTTTTTAGCGGAGACCCTAGAGAAAAAGATGGTGGTTGTTGCAATATTTTATGTCACACGCTGTTTGCACAGCAGACTTTTAAACGCAATTTTTTTGGAAAATTTACCCTTTCAAAAACCTAAACAGTGCTGTTAGCCCAATTTTTTTGTATATTTAATATATTACGCCGCGAGAATCGTGAGAGAATCGTGATCTTTATTCTAAGCAAAAAAATCGTGATTCTCATTTTGGCCAGAATCGTGCAGCTCTACTGTACGTAATATTTTAGAGGAAAACTATAGCAAAAAACAGAATTGTTTTCTGATAATTGTATAGGGTTATTACCTGTAATGCTCATATTCAGTATGCAGATTATTTTTATATTTCACGTGCCTATTCATATTTTTCCCACAGGCCAAGCCGTGCAGCTTGTCAGTTACAGGAGTGGGGACAAACCATAGGACACCATGTCCAGTGACCATTGGTTTTCTGCATTGGATAAATGCAGTTCACTACAAGGGCACATAGAAAACAATGGTTTTCTATGTGCCTTGTTCACACCATAACGTTGTCTACATATGCAGTGCAGTGTGTTGCGTTAAAATGCAACATGTATATATTTTACATCAATGTAATGCACATTTAAATGCTGTAATCTGGAAGTAAGCAAAAGGTCTGAGGATGTTGGTGATGCCACTACCCCTTTATAGTAACCCATCATCTCTGGTCTGATGTGATGTTGGTGGAGTCACGTAATTTACTATATACAGTTACATAACATCCCTGGCCAAAATGTCTCTTCTGCCAAAATGAGCCTAATTGTTCACAATATTTCATTTTTTTTTTACTTCAGTTCTGCTTTAATGTGTTTTGTATTTTAATTAAAGCAAAATGAAACCCTCCTATCCTTTACAGCCAAGGAAGCTGCCATCTTAGCCTCTATTTCTTCTGCAGTTGCCTTAGTGCTGCACATGTAATCAGTTATGACACCAGCCACTGGCTTGACAGTTTAGTTGAGAGTACAAGCAACTGTGAATGTTATTATTTACAGCAGTGGTCTCCAAACTGTGGTCCAGGGGCCAGAGGCCCTTGGGGCACTATTCGTCCCTCTGATAAAAAAAGGCACTATTCCCCCTACTGACACCAACAATGGGGTATAATTTCTGCCACTGACACAGACAATGGGCCATTATTCACCCAACTGACACCAATGCGGTATAATTTCTGCCACTGATAACCAACAATGGGCCATTATTCCTCCCACTGTCACCAATGATGTGGCACTATTTCTCATACTGACACCAACACTGGGGCAATATTCCTCCTATTGACACCAACATTGAGGCACTATTCCTCCCACTGGCACCAACATTGGGGCAATATTCCTCCCATTGACACCAATATTGTTGCACTATTCCTCCTACTGACACCAACACTGGGGCAATATTCCTCCCATTGACACCAACATTGAAGCACTATTTCTCCTACTGGCACCAACATTGGGGCACTATTTCTCCCATTGACACCAACATTGAAGCACTATTCCTCCTACTGACACCAACATTAGGGCACTATTACTCCCACTGACACCAATAATGGGGCACTATTCTTCTCATTGGCATCAGCACTGGGGCAATATTTCTCCCCCTAATACCAAAGTTGTTTTACACTGACACCAAGCCTATTTCTATTCCCACTGGCCACAGTCTGGCCCTCCTAAAGTCTGAAAGACTGTAAACCGGCCCTTTGTTTAGAAAGTTTGGAGACCCCTGATTTACAGCATGGCTTGAATGTAATTGTTTTGGGAAACTGTTAAATTGATGTTTTTTTTTCCCACTTTAAAGTCTATTTAAATCAACACATTTATTTAAAGCTTAGGCTTGGTTGAAACTTGTATGTCTGCATTTTTGACACACTCTTATTGAAGTTTATGGGACAAAAAAAAAAAAAAACACGCATTTTCACACCAAATACTGTAAAACAATGGTTCTCAACCTCAGTCCTCAGGTAACCCCAACTGGCCATGTTTTCAGGTTTTCCTTTATTTTTCACAGCTGCTTTAAATCAATATCAATGACCATGTATTGATAAGAGCTATTTTATCTCATGGAAGTTTCCAAAACATGGCCGTTGGGGGGACTTGAGGACTGTGTTTTTCCCCCAAAATGCATGGAAGAGGAAACACAGGTGTGAATTAACTCCGTAGAAAATCATAGTAAACTTCTTGTCTAGCAATGTCATGCATCTGCTAATCTGGAAATTACCGTATTTTCCGGCGTATAAGACGACTTTTTATACTAGAATACATCCCTCAAAAATCGTGGGTCGTCTTATACGCTGGGTACTGTAGCTTTGGCTACATACAAAACGTCCATATTAAATGTTTTAGCACGCTGGATGTGTAATACTGTAGCTTCAGCTACTTACAGAACGTAATACTGTATGTACCGTGCTGAGCCAATCACGGCAAGTGGTGTATTCTATTAATGCATACAAAGCCTGCTCAGATTGGCAAAGGTTGTAATAACCCGACACTCTCACTCAGCCAATCTGAGCAGGCATTAATAGAATACACAGATTGCTGTGATTGGCTCAGCGCGGTACATACAGTATTACAGCACAGGAACGTTCTGTAAGTAGCCGAAGCTACAGTATTACACATCCAGCGGGCTAAAACATTTAATATAGAAAAGAAAGAATGTGACCTGTCACAACCACAGTGACATACCTCCATCCCTAATATACATACAAACAAAATGGATTTCCTATGGATATTCCTATGCCTCCTACTTGTTATGGTATTGGTTCTCCTATTTACTTCTATCCACACTCCTCTGCCCTTGGTGGCCTGCATGGACTTTCCTCCCAGCCATTATAATATTCAATCTATACTACATGTACTTGTATCATATAGATATATTTATCTATCTATATATATATATATATATATATATATATATATATACACCCCTCACATTTTTGTAAATATTTTATTCTATCTTTTCATGTGACAACACTGAAGAAATTACACTTTGCTACAATGTAAAGTAGTGAGTGTACAGCTTGTATATTGCTGTCTCCTCAAAATAACTCAACCCACAGCCATTAATGTCTGAACCGCTAGCAACAAAAGTGAGTACACCCCTAAGTGAAAATGTCCAAATAGGGCCCAATTAGCCATTTTCCCTTCCCGGTGTCATGTGACTCGTTAGTGTTACAAGGTATCAGGTGTAAATGGGGAGCAGGTGTGTTAAATTTGATGTTATCGCTCTCACTATCTAATACTGGTCACTGGAAGTTCAACATGGCACCTCATGGCAAAGAACTCTCTGAGAATCTGAAAAAAAGAATTGTCACTCTACATAAAGATGGCCTAACCTATAAGAAGATTACCTAGACCCTGAATCTGAGCTGCAGCATGGTGGCCAAGACCATACAGCGTTTAAACAGGACAGGTTCCAGGCCTTAGGACAGGCCTCGCCATGGTCAACCAAAGAAGTTAAGTGCATGTGCTCAGCATCATATCCAGAGGTTGTCTTTGGGAAATAGACGTATGAGTGCTGACTAGCAGACTAAGGACACGGATTACTGGAACCATGTCCTGTGGTCTGATGAGACCAAGATAAACTTATTTGGTTCAGATGGTGTCAATCGCATGTGGTGGCAACCAGGTGAGGAGTACAAAGACAAGTGTGTCTTGCCTACAGTCAAGCATGGTGGTGGAGTGTCATGGTCTGGGGCTGCAAGAGTGCTGCCGGCACTGGGGAGCTACAGTTTATTGAGGGAACCATGAATGCCAACATTTACTGTGACATACTGAAGCAGAGCATGATCCCCTCCCTTTAGAGAAGGGGCAGTATTTAGGTATTTAATCCCCTCCCTTTAGGGCAGTATTCCAACATGATAACTACCCCAAACACACCTCCAAGGCAACCACTGCCTTGCTAAAGAAGATGAGGGTAAGAGGACTCCAGTGGCAGCTGGGAAGCTCTGGTGATCTCCATGCCCAAGAGGGTTAAGGCAGAGCTGGAAAATAATGGTGACCACACACTTTGTGCCCAATTTGGACATTTTCCCTTAGGGGTGTACTCACTTTTGTTGCCAGCGGTTTAGACATCAATGGCTGTGTGTTGAGTTATTTTGAGGGGACAGCAAATTTACACTGTTATACAAGCTGTACACTCACTACTTTACATTGTAGCAAAGTGTCATTTCTTCGGCGTTGTCACATGAAAATATATAATAAAATATTTACAAAAATATGGGGGGAGTACTCACTTTTGTGAGTTACTGTATAGATATATATATATATATATACTCTCTTATGCTTTGATATTTTTCAGACTAGATTGGGCTGGAGGTATTCCCCCATGCTTTTACGCCTTGATTTGGATCACCCTTTTCAATATGGCCATCACCCTGACTGTTCCCTCGTTTGGGACGGGAATATCCCTACCCCAGCCCCAGGTCAGGTATTGCTATGGCATTCCCCTTTCCTTGCAGGCTAGACCACCTTTGTTGAGCTGACATGTAAGTACCACCCCCCCCCCCCCAATTAGTGGACTTTTTTGCACTGCACTAGAAGGTTGATGAATATACCATCTTATTCATTTTTACAGTTACAGATATGCATGGCATTGCACTTCTGACAAGTGGCTGTAACGCCACGAAACACAGAGTTATTCTATGCTCATAACATCTGATTTTCATACAACCCACCATGTACTCGCTGTATATTCTGATTTATTGTGTATGTGTAAATTCATGAATTTTTACTCTAGCTGTTTATGTTATGCCAGCTCTTTCCGTGGCCTTCGATGGTCAGTTTATTGTATGTATTATGTCATTCCAAGACAATGTAAACTATTTCGGTATGCTAATAAACAAATACTTTTTATACGCTTTATACCTCTTTTTCTCTGTAAGTGACATGCCTCATTCAAAGTCCCATGACCAAATCCTTTCTGCTTGTAAAAACATTTAATATGGACGTTCTGTAAGTAGCTGAAGTTACAGAACCGGTACTGTATTACACATCCAGCAGGTTAAAAGATTAATAATAGGGAAGTTCTGTATTCTCAGAAATAGTGCCGTATCTGTAAACATTTGGATAGATAACTTCATTCTGTATCTTTTGCTGATCCTGGTATTATTACTGTTGCTCAGTTTTACCCAGACAATGGCAAAAACAAATATACATACATGTTTGGTAACAATGAATGTATTTTTACAAAATAATGTAGTATAAAATTTAATTGAAAATGGATACTCTGCCAAATATATTAATAAGGAACTCTTTGCTTCATCAACGTTAGGATCGCCTGAAGAAGCTCTCAGCGAAACGTGTTGTAATCCCCATGTGGTAGCAGATCTATCTTGTCAGGCGGCCCTCCAGCAACACTGGATGTTATCACAACACCATCCTGGTTTGGACTCACCAGATGCCACTTTTGTTGTCATTGTATCCTATCCTAATATCCAAGATATATTTGTACGTTGATATGCACAAAGTCCATATCTGTGTTTTAAATGTATTTCAATAAATATGGATTTTAATATAAACTCAACATAGTGCATTCCTGTTTGGGAAAATAGTGACAACCTCTAAAGTCCTACTTTCTACTTTTTCTTTTATATATGGGATGTGGTGCCACGCCTAGCAATACCTACCTCCACTTTCTCAAGTTCTGTATGTAGCCTACTGTATTAGGGCACATCCAGCGGGCTGATGTTATTAAATGGTGTTGCCTCAGAGGGGGGGGGGGGGTAGTCTTATACGGCGAGTATAGGGCAAAACCTGTTTTAACTGGAAAATTAGGGGGTCATCTTATACGCCCAGTCCCTTATACGCTGGAAAATACGGTAACAGATCTACCGGCAAGATCAAGAGGTCAAGGGGGATACATTAAAACAAACATGGCTGTGTTAATACCAGTGACAGGTTGCATCATATATGCTTTTTTCACAGTTGTATATATTTTTACATTTTTGCCCATAGTTTCACTTCATTGAAGAAGGTTAAAAAAAATAAAAGTCTTGCATTAGGGTCAGAGGTGGCCCTTTGGGGCTACGGGCTGGGTTCTCTTGCTATTGCACTGGTTGTTTTTTCGTGAATCTACTGGGGTTTTTTTTATCACTTATTTCCTCTTCTCCCCTCAAGTCAAACCTAAAGCATGGAACCTTGTCATTACAAACATCAGCATTCAGTGTCGGTGATCCCGACTTGTGTTATGACTACAAGGTGACGGATTTCCAGTGAAACTCCATTGCTAGTGACTGGTGTCTACTTGTATTTCACTGCTAGGCGTAGGAAGCCAGTGAATACTATGACATAGCCTGGAAGTGATAAGCAGTAAAC
This sequence comes from Glandirana rugosa, assembly GCA_018402905.1. NCBI lineage: Eukaryota > Metazoa > Chordata > Amphibia > Anura > Ranidae > Glandirana > Glandirana rugosa. The sequence goes on from BLSH010269069.1 coordinate 67,024, forward strand.
ATGACTCACTCTGTTCCTCATACACAATCCGCGTCATCTGCTTTATGGCTTCTCACAGCTGCCATGTTACAGAACTCCGTCAATAGACCCTTAGGGGCCCCTACAGATTCCAAGGAGGTGAAAACAAGTGGAGATCCCATTTTTGTTCTTTAGTTCGCTGCAAGTTATACTTTCTATAAATTATACAATTTGACTGTATAAACTCTGTACAATCTCCTTAAGATCTACTAAAACAAATGTCAAATGTGAGTCTACTTAACCTGTTCCTGTTAGACGCCAGATCTGTGGACTGTAATGTACAAAAAATGGCAACCACCCCAACCTATAACTAGCCTATGCAGCATGGAAGGGCAATGTAATGGCTGTAATGGGCAGCTGCCAAACGTATACATCCATGGGGCACTGCCATTCTGTGTTGAGAATGTGCTCAGTGTGCTCCCATCACCGTGATTGAGCAGTCATGGATGGCTCCTAGTCATAGTACACAATTGGGAGCTCCCAAGTACAGTGCCTTGAAAAAGTATTCATACCCCTTGAAATTTTCCACATCTTGTCATGTTACAACCAAAAACGTAAATGTATTTTATTGGGATTTTATGTGATAGACCAACACAAAGTGGCACATAATTGTGAAGTGGTAGGAAAATGATAAATGGTTTTCAATTTTTTATACAAATAAATATGTGAAAAGTGCGGTGTGCATTGGTATTCAGCCCCCCTGAGTCCAGGGCCGGCTCTACTACTAGGCGGAGTAGGCGGCCGCCTAGGGCGCACTGCTGCCTAGGGGCGCCTGGCCACTATTGATCTGTCATTGGCTGCTCTGCATTGATTCATGTAAAAACTGACACTGTCTGACTGAGATAATGAGATTGTATTATCACATGCCATTTGCAAATGTATATAGAAATAGTGACTGATCTGCCACATACCTCCCCTCCGCCCCCCGTGAGGCTGTATTTGATGGGCACAGGTGAAGCTGTATTTGATAATCACAGGTGAAGCTGTATTTGATGGGCACAGGTGAAGCTGTATTTGATGGGCACAGGTGAATGGGCAGAGGTGACGCTGTATTGATTGGTGCTGGTGAAGCTGTATATGATGGGCACAGGTGAGGCTCTATTGATTGGTGCTGGGGAAGCTGTATTTGATGGGCGCTGGTGAGACTGCATTTGATTGGCGCTGATCAGGCTGGGCAGGGAAAAGGGGGTGAAGTCAAGCGGGGCGGCAAAATGAGGTTTCATCTAGGGTGTCAAAAATCCTTGCACCAGTCCTGCCTGAGTCTATACTTTGTAGGACCACCTTTCACTGCAATTACAGCTGCAAGTGTTTTTGGGGATGTCTCTACCAGCTTTGCACATCTAGAGAGGACATTTTTGCCCATTCTTCTTTGCAAAATAGCTCAAGCTCTGTCAGATTGGATGGAGAGCATCTGTGAACAGCAATTTTCAGGTCTTGCCACAGATTCTCAATTGGATTTAAGTCTGGACTTTGACTGGGCCATTCTAACACATGAATATGCTTTGATCTAATCAATTCCATTGTAGCTCTGGCTGTATATTTAGGGTCGTTGTCCTGCTAGAAGGTGAACCTCCACCTCAGTCTCAAGTCTCTTGCAGACTCTAACAGGTTTTCTTCTAAGATTGCCCTGTATTTGGCTCCAACTATGTTTTCATCAACTCTGACCAGCTTCCCTGGACCTGAAGAAAAGCATCCTCACAACATGATGCGGCCACCACCATGTTTTACAGTGGGGACTGTGTGTTCAGGATGATGTGCAGTGTTAGTTTTCCGCCACACATAGCGTTTTGCTTTTAGGCCAGAAAGATAAATTTTGGTCTCATCTGACCAGAGAACCTTCTTCCACATGTTTGCTGTGTCCCCCACATGGCTTCTCGCAACTGCAAATGGAACTTCTTATGGCGTTCTTTCAACAATGGCTTTCTTCTTGCCACTCTTCCATAAAAGCCAGATTTGTGGAGAGCACGACTAATAGTTGTCCTGTGGACAGACTCTCCCACCTTTGCAGCTCCTCCAGAGTTACCATGGAGCTCTTGGCTGCTTCTCTGATTAATGCTCTCCTTGCCCGGCCTGTCAGTTAGATGGACGGCCATGTCTTGGTAGGTTTGCAGTTGTGCCATACTCTTTCCATTTTTGGGTGATGTATTGAACAGTGCTCCGTGAGATGTTCAAAGCTTGGGATATTTTTTTTATAACCTAACCCTGCTTTAAACTTCTCCACAACGTTATCCCTGATCAGTCTTGTGTGTTCCTTGGCCTTCATGATGCTGTTTCTTCACTAAGGTTCTCTAACAAACCTCTGAGGGCTTCACAGAACAGCTGTATTTATACTGAGATTAAATTACACACAGGTGGACTCTATTTACTAATTAGGTGACTTATGAAGGCAATTGGTTCCACTAGATTTTAGTTAGCGGTATCCGAGTAAAGGGAGCTGAATATAAATGCTACGTCATGTCCAGCCCCTCCTCCTTTCCCCTGCTGCCTTCTGGGACCTGTGTGTGTCCCAGAAGATGGCAGGACCATTGAGAAAGTGCAGCGCCCATGCGGGACCATTCAGAAAGTGCAGCGCCCATGCGGGACCATTCAGAAAGTGCAGCGCCCATGCGGGACCATTCAGAAAGTGCAGCGCCACTTGTGCATGTGCAGTGATACACTTTATAAACTCTTTTTTATGATGAAATTCACATTATCTTTTTAAGCGCAGCAATTTTATATTTACTTTTGATCACGAAGGGTTTGAGCATATTCCCGTTATTACCAGCACTGCAGCTATCGTAGAGGTGTACAGTATAGCATTGACTTGCAGCTGCACGCCTGGTTTGGTGCCACCATCTTCTCTTATATCATCGGAAGTCAGCTGTCTCTTCCACATGAAAACACACACAGTAGAGGGTGGATTGATGTTATATCTGTAGTGGTTGGAAGATCAAATGTAACATTCAGCATTATTCAACCAGGAAGACTGAGGCCATCCTATAAGTGCAGAGGAACCATCACTGAGACAACATCATCATGGTGGCAACTCACATACAATGAGAAAAGCATGAACATCAGCGCTTCAGCACGCTTTCTCTCTCACTGAGAGCCATCCATCGCTAGAGAAGGGCCAAACCAGAAATGGACCCAGGGTGTCAAACTACAAAATCACTACACTTTCTCCCCTCCTCCATCCCTGCTGATATGTTGCCCCCAAATGTCCAGCCCCCAAGGATCTGCTATTTTACTGGCACTACCTAGCAGTGTTCACCTTCCTTTATGACATCACAGTCTTACTTTGAAGATCCATAACTGCCATGAAATGGTTAGCTAAATTTGGCTTTTCTATAGCATGTTATATTTTAGATATAAATTAGCTTCATTTTATTTTTTTGCTGATACCTTGATTTATAAAAATAAATATATGTGCCCCAAACCATACAGGGGATACTATTCTCTATATACAGTAATTTGGTCTATTTCCTATTACACTGGGCATTCAATTATATTACAGAGTTTCTGGTTTGTTTCAGATATTTATGCCAATCTGGTGAGTTTATGTATTTTTTGAGGTTGATAAAAGTAGCACATTAAGGAAGAACTTATGTAGGGCCTAAATATAAATGAAACACAAAGGATCCTTTTTAACGACAAGATAGCATACATCCGTGACTCTCAACCACTGTGCTGTGGTCTGCTGCCGGTCCGTGGCCTCCCTGCTGCCAGTCCGTGGCCTCCCTCCTACCGGTCTGTGGCCTCCCTCTTACCAGACCTACAGCCAGCTGCAGATCCTCTAGCTTCCCATAGTTCCTCCTAGCTTCCACAGTGGCCACCCCCCCCCCAACTTCCTACAGTGCCACCCAGCCCCCAGCCTACTGCAGAGTCTCCAGTTCCCCAACCTTTAACAGTGTCCCACTGTTCCCCCCAGCCCCTGCAGCACCCTCCAGCCTCCCAAAGTGCCCCTGCAAAGTCTCCAGCTTCCCGGAGAGACCCCCAGCCCCCTTCAGAAACCTCATTCCCTATAGGGCTACCAAGTCTGCTGCAGGGTTACTCAACCCCTGCAGAAACCTCATCCCCTATAGCAGAGGTATGCAATTCGCGGACCTCCAGATGTTGCAGAACTACAAGCCCCATGAGGCATAGTAAGACTCTGACAGTCACAAGCATGACACCCAGAGGCAGAGGCATGATGGGACTTGTAGTTTTGCAACAGCTGAAGGTCCGCTAATTGCATATCTCTGCCCTATAGCACACCTCTCTACTTTTTTTCTCAGTTCCCTCATTAAGATGGGAACAAGGGACACCTATTAGCAAAAGTATGTAGGTATAGGACACACCCCCTGCCACACCCCATTAAAGGAGAATTATACAAAAGAATGATTAGTTAAACCCGGGATGTTTTTTTTTTTTTTTACCACTACTCCTTTATACTGGCTTCTGACATTTACAAATGCAGCAGTTTAGAAATTGGGTAAAAGGTTTAGCACTGGGATACACTTTTTGAAAGACAAAAAGTGCATTTTATATACAATTATATAGATCAGAACAAAATGAGAGACAATGGAGGAAAAAACAGGGACAGTCCCTCGAAATCAGTGACAGTTGGGAGCTATGCCTATAAGGCTACCAAGTTACCTGTCCCCTCTGGAAAACTCATTCCCTATAGGGCTACCAAGTGTGCTGCATGGTCATCTGATCGCTCCAGAAACCCTATTCTCTACAACAGGGGTCTCCAAACTTTCTAAACAAAGGGCCAGTTTACTGTTCTTCTGACGTTAGGGGGGCCGGACTGTGCCCAGAAGGACGTCAGTGGGAAAAAAATAATACCCCATTGTTTCTTTCAGTGCGAGTAATTGCACCCCATTATTGGTGTAAGTGGGAGGAATAGTGCCCCATCATTGGTGTCATTGGGCCCCATCGTTGGTGTCATTGAGAGGAATTATGCTCCACTGTTGGTGTCAGTTGGAGGAATTTTGCCGCATTGTTGGTGTCATTGGGAGGAAATGTGCCCCCTTCATTGGTGTCAGTGGATTTTTATGCTCTATTGTTGGTATCAGTGGATGAAATAGTGCCGCAAGGGCAGGATAAAAGCAAGCAAAGGGTCGCATCTGGCCCCCAGGCCATAGTTTGAAGACCACCGCCCTACAGTGACACCCAGCCATGTACAGAGCCTTCCAGCATTTCAATAAGTTTTTTGCATTCCCACACTTTTATTGCGTGACCATAAACTTTTTTATACTGTAAGGGCTTGGTAGAATTTACAGGACCCTGGTCTAGGGTTGCCACATCATCCCTTTAAACCAGGACACATATTGCACAGGTTCTGTGGCTGATTAAGGTGGTAATTAAACTCACTTGGTGCATTATCTGCATTCAATTAGCCTCAGAACCTGTGTAATTCATATGTGTCCTGGATTAAAGGGATGATGTGGCAACCCTACCCTGGTCTCTATTAGGTTTAGAACCTCTGGCATACATTGTATGATCTTAAAGCATCCTGTTTGCTACTTTATTTTCAGGAATTCCTGTGCTATGTTGCCATCTAGTGGCCATTATAGGGAATTGTTTCTTTAAAAATTGAAAAAGAAGTTAACAAAAGTAACAAATCAGAACTCCTAATCTACTTACATGTCCTAAGCCAATGAATTGGAAAATTCTGCAACCATTTGGCTCAGCATGCAATTTAGGGAACTAATCTTTTTAGGAGAGGTCAGCAATAATAGCCTCCACTGCGCTGTTCCTGTCTGAGCCAGGAGTCAACTCTGTGTAACTTCCCTAGGAGGAGACATACTGCTGCAGTTCTGACCACCTACCACCGACCCACTAATTATGTTAGTACAATACTTAGTTTATAAAAAAGGTGTTAGTATACAACACTATGCCTAGGTGCTGTTGCGTTTTTTTGTTTTTCTGCAGATGCAAAGCATAGTCATTGTTGGCACCCTTGGCATCGGTTTGATAGGTTTATAAACCATTACTGATTAACTTATCTTTTATTGATGTTTATTATCCTTCATTAAATTATTGTTTATTAAATCAGCATCTATTTGTATCTGAGCCCTTTTACTCTTGGGATGGTCTTCCAAGATCCTTGATGGTAGTAGCCTGAGCACCCTGGTAGACATTATTTTCATTTACTTACAATACAGATCTATGTGTTCCATCCATTTATTATTTTCAACATAGTTTTAATGCAATCTTTAGGTTGGGGGGGCACCAGGCCCCGCCATTCCTTTTTGACCCCTCCTACTTCTAATAAGCCCCACCCCTTATAGAATCCACCCACTCCGTCCCCTGTATTCCACATATTGTGTCAGAAGTATACAGCTTGGCATCACAGGTGGGGTTATATACAGCCAGTAACAGTATACACAGCTCAGCATCACAGGTGGGGGTATATACAGCCAGTAACAGTATACACAGCTCAGCATCACAGGTGGGGGTATATACAGCCAGTAACAGTATGCACAGCTCAGTATCACAGGTGGGGGTATATACAGCCAATAACAGTATACACAGCTCAGTATCACAGGTGGGGTGATATACAGCCAGTACACAGTATACACAGCTCAGCATCACAGGTGGGGTATATACAGCCAGTACACAGTATACACAGCTCAGTATCACAGGTGGGGTATATACAGCCAGTACACAGTATGCACAGCTCAGTATCACAGGTGGGGGTATATACAGCCAGTAACAGTATGCACAGCTCAGTATCACAGGTGGGGTATATACAGCCAGTACACAGTATACACAGCTCAGTATCACAGGTGGGGTATATACAGCCAGTACACAGTATGCACAGCTCAGTATCACAGGTGGGGGTATATACAGCCAGTAACAGTATGCACAGCTCAGTATCACAGGTGGGGGTTATACAGCCAGTAACAGTATACACATCTCAGTATCACAGGTGGGGTATATACAGCCAGTACACAGTATACACAGCTCAGTATCACAGGTGGGGGTATATACAGCCAGTAACAGTATACACAGAATAACAAGATGATTGCAGCGCCCAAGAAGATTACATAAAATGTATAGTCTATAAATACAGCAAAAATGAGAACGGAATAAAATAAATGAATATTCTTCCTTCTCCAAGAAGAGAGAGACCAAGTAATATAGTCTCCTCCAGGTTACACCAGAAAGTTCAACACAGTGAATATGGGGGTGGACACTATGACTCGACACATATGACACATGAC
>BLSH010269069.1:77028-96420 GCA_018402905.1 Glandirana rugosa
AAACGATTCTCTCCAGATTCATACTATACTATAACCCCTCTGAAAAGTTTACTCCTGTGTACTTTATTTTCTACCCCCCCCGATGATCAGCACACTTTAAACCCAACTCATATACCCCCCCTTTTCATGGAACATAACTGTGCAATGAGCACTGGCAGAGTCACTTTTAGTCTACTGTACATGTGACCGGATGACAATGCAGCGGAGATAGCGGGAGACAGGGAAAGAGCGCTGTCCCCCTAAAACAGGAAGTTCCCGAACAGAGACCTTTATGGCAGCATTATCGGGTATTGTTTTATTGGAAGCTGTCAATTCAAAAATGTTACAATTGTTTTTTGAAACAGAATGACCATGTTCTAAATTAAACGGGGGGGTCCTCTATTCCATCCGATGTCTCCCCCTCCTTTCTAACTACTGATAACTTTTCCCCCCCATATACTCAACCCAAATTTCACACGACTAGTAGCCCCCCCCATCTTTTATTTCATGTGTCCTCATTTGAAAAGTCTCCCCAATATCATATCATACTTAGACCTCTCTTAGCAAACTTTTATGTACACTTTTCACTGTCCCTAGCATCTAGATCAGGGTTTCTCAACCAGGGTTCAGTGGAACCCTAGGGTTCCTCCAGAGGTTGCTAGGGGTTCCTTGAGCAATGGTCAATTTCTACCTCTCAGATAAATTGCCAATGATACCATTAATCTTTTTAGCTACCTGTGAGGGGGTAATTCTTCTCAATGACCACAAGTGTAAGGAGCATTCTTCCCATTGACCATCACACTAATGTATCATGAGTGGTAGATTTTTAATTTTTAGCAGGGGTTCCCCGACACTGGAGAATTATTTCAAGGGTTCCTCTGTGTTGAAAAGGTTGAGAAAGGCTGATCTAGATTGACTCCTTCTGGAAGAGATGAAGAAGAAACATAGGAGGATTTGGTGACTTACTTTCTATCCCATAATAGAAACACTCTTATAAACTATAGTTCTTTTGCAACCTCAAAGTTCTTTCTTGGCATCACTGAGATCCTGCGACTGCCAACCTTACGCACCCATTAGTGTCAACTTCTGTACTCGGTTATTCAATGTACTGATTTGTTAATTTTGTTAAAATTCTTCAATAAAAATTATTTGGAAAGAAATGAATGTTTGATGATTGGATGTTAGTGATTGAGTTTAGTTCCACTTTAGACAGCTGTGGTGGCAATTGGATAATAAGCTCTTGGTCATGTTCTGCTTAAGCTTCTTGTTCCTTTCTTTAGCACCAACGTAGACAGGAGAGACTTCATTCATTTTTAATATTTCATTTTTAGTGTTTCCATTTGATCTTTTTTTTTATTTGTCTTACCAACCCAACAATAAGACATGCAACAAATAATTTAACTCTTTAGAAAAGACATAATAAAAATTTAACAAAGATTAAAGGAATACTTAAGACGTATATCAGCACAGAACAAGATATTTTGGAGGACAGAAAAAAAACAAAGTGTTGATTTCATTTTGCAATTCCTTTTATTACTCCTTAAACATCCGGAAATGTAGAAGCCTCTGTTCACTCCATTTAAAGGGGTATAGTAGGATGTTTCATAAGAGGATACCACTGGAGCTGACATAGAAATGTCCAGCATGGATAAAGGCCCAAGGGAAAAACATAAAGAATGGGATTCTCTCTTCCAGCTAGTCTGTGAATCACTCTGTGATAGGCTTGTTAAAGGGAAACAATTTTCAGACAATTACAACCAAGTTTGACCAGAAGTTGATCACAAAATCAACTGAATGCAGTAATTGTGCCAGTAATTTCCTCTTCTCCATTGATAAGGAAAATAACATTTTATAGTATTTGGTGTATCCCTTTGTAAGCCAATAAAGATGGAAGCATGTGCCTGCGAGAAGTGAGACGTGACCAATAAGGACCTCTTCTGAATGGACGTAAAGGATGCGAAATTATAAGTAAAAAAAAGACTCCTTGGTATTTTATAGAGTCAATATATTTGCTCTGTCCTCATGTTGGTATCATGATGAAAATAGTTTTCTACAAATTGTGGAATGCTTGGGCTTTTACAACATTGGGATGTTAATTGAATTATGTACAGTGGGCACCTTGTGTTGTCCTTGATGTGGATCATACAAGTCCATGGGTAGACCAGAAGCTTTAGGCTGAGCTTGGCTTGTCAGCCATGTCTCCTTTTGACTTTGGTTCTGCCCACCACTCAGCAAAAATCCCTTCTTCATAATCCCCTTCCCCTTCAAATTCTGTATCAGCTGGGGGTGGTTCTGTGTCCTGGACTGTTCCCACTTCAACCTGTAATACAAAAGTGTACACATTTAGAATATTGCTATATGCATTAGGATTCCAGGGGAACTATTATGGGGAAGAATGGGAGGTGAAACAGCTGCCTAAGGGCTCATGTAGAAAGACTTAAGAGGATGTGCACTGTACAAAGCATCTTAACGTTCCCAGGCAAACCACCAAGTTTAGAAAAGGATCACTGCTCATAACGTTTAATAATACATATAAGCAAACTATTGTACAATGTACCATGGGTGTGTTGCTCTGAATGTGATAAGTGCAGCTTGCTGCAAATGGGAATTGGCTGGTATTTCAAATAGCCTTCAACACCAACCCGTAAAGGAAAAGTTCACTTTCCAAAAAAACCCAACCTACACTCTCTAGCTCCCCCCCAATCTAATTTATCACAAAACAGCGTTGGCTTTCTCTGGTCCTCAGGCTCAAAATCTTCTCAAGGTTACACCTTTACAATGACTCTTCATAGACTGGAATAGGGCTGTACTCTGACATTGGAGACACTTAGAGTACAGCCTTATTAAAGTCTATGGAAAGTCACTGTGCACATGCAGCAGTTTTCAGACTGAGAAAGTCAACACCAGAGCAGGCAGCCACAGTCAGTCCTTGAGAGAAGTGAGCTTCTTGGTTGGAGGGTATCTAGGTTAGATTAGGATATAGGGGTAAGGAAGGTGGGCTGTTTTCTTATATTTGTTATTTTTCAATAATGTGGAAGGGTTAGGCCTCATACACACGGCGTTTTCTGGCGTTTTTTGCAGCTCTCCATGTTAGTCAATGGCCCCATAAAAACGCTGAAGTTTTTGAGCTGTAGATGGCATCGGCGTTAGTGAGCTGAAACTAGAACCCACGGCCAGTGCGTTCTGAGGTTGTAATGTTTTGGCATTTTTTGACGCCGACGCCGCAAAACGCCAACTAATATAATGAGTATACTGCTGCGCAAAGGAAGCACGAAAATAACATGGAACTAGCTGCTAGCACAATATTGCAAATTTCAACAATATCCAAAGGCATAGAAAGTACAGGGTGCAGCGCTGAAAGTTCAATCGTATGCAAATTCAGTCCATAAAATATCTCTTGAAATTCCAGGTGAAATGAGATAAAGTAAGCCCGTCACCAACACCAAACACACTGTCTCTTACCAGAACCACAGGACCCTTATTACAGGGGTCAGATACGCCTTCTGGCAAGAGAAATCCAAATTGGCATATGTCATCAATTGGCGTGTATCATCAGACAGGAGCCTCGATTCCCAGCGTCATCTGTGAGCTCTGACATGGAGAACCTCCCATGCTGTCCCTATGGTGACGTCCACCATAGGGACAGCATGGGAGGTTCTCCATGTCAGAGCTCACAGATGACGCTGGGAATCGAGGCTCCTGTCTGATGATACACGCCAATTGATGATATATGCCAATTTGGATTTCTCTTGCCAGAAGGCGTATCTGACCCCTGTAATAAGGGTCCTGTGGTTCTGGTAAGAGACAGTGTGTTTGGTGTTGGTGACGGGCTTACTTGATCTTCTCATTTCACCTGGAATTTCAAGAGATATTTTATGGACTGAATTTGCATACGATTGAACTTTCAGCGCTGCACCCTGTACTTTCTAACGCCAACTAATATTGTACCGGCGTTAACAGGCGTTTTTTGACGCCGACATTTTTAGGTTGAAAAATAGCAGAGGGATGATTTTAAAAAAAAAACGCCTATTGACGCCGACGCTCACTAACACCGATGCATAACGCCGAAAAACGCTGATTTTTTTCCTTGACGTCAGGCCTGACGTTTTGTTTATTTTTTAAGAAACGTCCGTGTGTATGAGGCTTTAGAACCAATGTCAGCTTTTTTTAAAGCCCAAATGAAATCTCCCCAAATCCTACCTTTGACAGTTAACACCATAATGAAAGTTATCCCTCTACTCCTGTAAACCAAAAGTTCCAAAGACAGTGGTCAACAGGACAAATAGAGATGGTTGAGCTTCCCATTGGGAATATAGCAATAAAAAACAGAAGTTCTAACCCTTCCCTGCTCTAATCAAAGTTGGAACTAGAGTAACATAGCCCTGTCACTCATCTCATCATAAAAAAATGCCTTGTGGGGAAGATACTCCAGGATGCCACAGCTCTGATTATATAATGCCAGTATCTATCTGGTCATGTGATCTCAACAGAAGAGGACAATAAGAATTTAGACTGAGCTTCTTCTCCAGCAGAGATCACAAGACCAGTTGCTAATGAGCATTTAAATCCAAAAAGAGTGTAGACAACACTCCAGGTGATGAGGTAAAGCTCCACTTTATTGCAAAAACATTGCCAATGTGCAATATGTCCAAAGTGTGTCCATAAACATACAGATAACGAGCAAAATAGCGGTCATACCTGCCTTTGGACTGTCAATGAGCGTTGTTTGCTCCCAGAAAAACACATATTTGAGAGGCCCTTTGAGCATATCTAGATTTAAAAGGGTTGATTTACTAGAACTGGAGAGTGCAAAGTCTTATGCAGTTCAGCATAGAAATTAGTCAGCTTCCAGTTTTTTTTTTTGCCAAAGTTTAAAGCAGTTGTAACCCTAAAAAAAAATAATAATAATAATCCTGTTCCTTTAAAGCATGAATAAAAGCATAGTGTTGTTGCACTGTAGTCTGTCTCTGTCTATGTTTTAAAATACCTGGTTGATCCTGCCTGTTCCTGTGTTCCCCTATGTGAACCACAGTATTCATGGCTGCTGATCCATGATACAGGGTCAGTTTTCATGCCTTCGTCATCCCGCTTTGTGTTCTGAGTGTCTCCCCTCTCTCCCTGCCTGTCATTTTGAGTCTGTGTAGTGAGAGCCGATCTCCCTGCCCCTCCCCTCTCCTCTTGCATCTATTCTGCTGCAATACATAACCCCATTACTATTATCCTCTCTGTTTTACCAAGTTATAAAGAACAGAGTATTCGTTTTTTAAATTACAATACCAAATACCTTCTTTCACAGCGCAGCTCTGCGGTCAAGTGACCTCCCTCTGCTGGCTAGCTGATGACAAAGGGGAATCTCGGCCCATCCCGCTGCTCTCCTTAGATCGGGGAAGGAGAGCGGAGGGAGGTCACATGACCACAGAGTGGCGCAGTGAAAGAAGGTATTTTCAATTATAATTTTAAAACAACCTGACACACAGTACTTTATAGCTTGGTAAAACATAGAGGATAAAAGTAATGGGGTTATGTGACTTCACAACCACTTTAATTGAACAAGCTGAAGTTAGAAGCTGATTGGCTACCATGCACAGCTGCACCAGATATTGCACTCTCCAATTTAGTAAATCAACCCCTAAGTATTATAAAATATTTGAGTTTAAAAAGAGAAAATAGAGCACCACTTTAAGCCAAAGGGGAGGGTCTGGAGAACCGATGGGTTTAGGTCTACTGTAACAACCCAGCTATAATAGACAACATATTAGTCACTCTAATGCCATCCTTAGTGACAAGAAAATATATAGTATTATCTGAGTTCATGGTCTCCGATAAGCCTCTATTTTTGGCTCCTGTCTGTAAAAAACAGCAGCCGTAACGAAGTCAACAATACGTAATTTCTTAGTTTGAATTGCTAAAACAAGCATTTACAGTGAGGGAAAAAAGTATTTGATACCCCTGCTGATTTTGTACGTTTGCGCACTGACAAAGAAATGATCAGTCTATAATTTTAATGGTAGGTCTATTTTAACAGTGATATATAGTATAACAACAAAAAAATCCAAAAAACACATTTCAAAAAAGTTATAAATTGATTTGCATTTTAATGCAGCGCATACTAGCTCATTATGAAACACTTACCTCAGAACGAAGCTGTTGCAGCACTCTCGGCACACCGATGTGACCAGTGACATCATTCTTCCGGGTCTGCGGCTCCGTCCAATTACAGTGCAGGCTCCAGCGCTGTGATTGGTAGAGCCACGCTGACGTCACTCCCACACATGCGCGCGGGAGCCGTCATTTACGGCACGAATACAGAAGAAACGATTCTTCAGTGCGCATGTGCCAATGACGTCGGCACATGCAGATACAAGGGATATCTCCTAAACTGTACAGGTTTAGGAGATATTTCCTGGACCTACAGGTAAGCCTTATTGTAGGCTTACCTGTAGTTTAAAGTGGTTGTTATGATTTGGAGGAGGATGAATGCTGCCTATGACCCCCAAGAACACCATCCCCACCATCAATTATGGAGGTGGAAACAGTATGCTTTGGGGGTGCTTTTCTGCTAAGGGGACAGGACAACTTCAGCGCATCAAAAAGATGATGGATGGGGCCATGTACCGTCAAATCTTGGATGAGAACCTCCTTCCCTCACCCAGGGCATTGAGAATGGGTCGTGGATAGGTATTCCAGCATGACAATGACCCAAAACACATGGCCAAGGCAACAAAGGAGTGGCTCAAGAAGAAGCACATTAAGGTCCTGGAGTGGCCTAGCCTGTCTTCAGACCTTAATCCCACAGAAAGTATGTGGAGGGAGCTGAAGGTGCGAGTTACCAAACATCAGCTTCGAAACCTTCATGACTTGGAGAGGATCTGCAAAGACCAGTGGGCCAAAATCCCTCCTGAGATGTGTGCAAACCTGGTGACCAACTGCAAGAAACATCTGACCTCTGTGATTGCCAACAAGGGTTTTGCCACCAAGTACTTTTATGTGCTGTTTTCTGTATTTTTCTGTTGTTATTCTGTCTCTCACAAATAAACCTACCATTAAAATTATAGACTGATAATTTCTCTTTCAGTGGGCAAACATACAAAATCAGCAGGGGATCAAATACATTTTCCCCTCACTGTATAAATGCAATATATGGCAATATATGGACCCCCCCCATCCTATTACTGACACAAAACCAAGTCCATAAATACATAGTTTGATGAGTTTGGTGTGGAAGAACTCAAGTGGCCAGCACTGAGATCAGTGTTGCCAATCGTCCGTAAATTTATGGACAGTCCGTAAAAACAGGGCAGTTTTCCGGGTGTCCGGAAAAGTCCGTAGCAGCCCAAAAGTGCCAGTAAAAACGACGGCCATCGGCTCCAGTCAGAGCTGCACATGTGAAATTACGGAAATCCCGAGCGGCAAGTGAGAAGATCTGATCCTGAGACGAGTTGGATGACCACTCCTCCTGCTGCCAGCTAGTGCCTCTGCCCATCCGCCCTCAAATTAGGTTACTGCATTTTCCTGCCACACCACCGCCAGCCAGCACCTGACCGGAGCAGACGCTCTGGATGGATCCTCCTGATTCCTGCCTGCCTCCCTGTGGATGGTGTGATGGGGATGGTGTGATGGAGACGGAGGGATGGTGACGGGAAGTGATGGGGTCATTGTGTGATGGAGACAAGAAGTGATGGAGGGATGGAGACGGGGGATGGTGTGATGGAGATGAGGGGTGATGGAGGAATGGAGACTGGAGGGATAAAAACAGGAGGTGATGGAGACAGGAAGTCTTTAGAAATGGGGACATAAATTCTGGCGATCCTAGTGGCTACCAGGGATTTCACCTCACTTTCTGTGGTGGTTATGGAACAGAAATGAAGGGGAAATCTCTACAATCTGACATAGGTGACAAAACTGATGGGCTAAATAATCCACCCTTATTATATTGAAAATAACAGAAATATGTTTTTTTACTTTGCTATCTACCTTAAATCACATTGCTATTTGCACAGTGTGCTTGCTTGTAGCCTAAATACTGAAATTTACACTGAAAATTTTAATTTTGTAACTTTTGTAAAATGCCAGTAAAAACTTGGCTGTGCCAGTAAATTTTGGGTGTTGTGCCAGTAAATTTCAATCTGGTAAGTTGGCAACACTGACTGAGATATGATCTAAACCCTCAACCGTCATCTCTGGGATTAAATTGGAAAGTCCATTGCAAGACAGGATTTCTCCCCAAACATCAGAATCTGGCCTCCCAAATGCTCTTGTTGATGATGCAAAATGGGGGCCAACTCCAGTGTTTTGCAGAGGGGCACATGCATGCCATGAGATTCCATGAATGGGCAGATATTGCGCTACTCTCTTCCAGGTATTCAGCAACTGTCAGAGATTTGTAGTGTGTCTGCATACACACAGGGGATTCCTGTGAAAACACACACATAACGTGGGTATCTACAAGGCCCCAAATACCAGAACCCAGCAGCGTGTGTGCGCAGATGTGCAACAAGTCTCTCATAGATCCCAAAGACCTGGCAGAGACTTGAGGCACATCTGTGCACAAACAGGATATAGGGGTAAATGGTGGCACAGAAGAGGAGCAGCAGGACAAGAGTGTCTTGGGAATGAAGTGCCTCTATCTTCCTGCAAATAGTATGCAGCCTAGAAGTTATATAATGGAAGTTTCCATCATAAACTTAAAAAATAAATAAAAACAAATTATAAAAAATGCTTGGCGAGTGAACAATACAACTAATGTTTTTTTCTGGTTAAAGAGATGAGCTGGAAGGTCCAGTAGACTCCTCAACATCTGACACTTTCAGGTATGTTAGATACTTGTACCCCCAGCTGAAGGCTGCTGTTCTACCCACCGGGTGCTACATCACTACAGCTGTGCAGGGATACAACAGTGACGTAATAGCTGGCGCGTAAAACCAGAAAGCACAGCACAGTACTTGAAAGTGTCATATCTCAAAGGCTTTGTTAGATTGACTTTACACTGGTTGATTTCTGAGCAAATGTTCGTATGAAAAAAACACATCAGTGCATTCGATAATGCCAACAGAGATTTGGCGAATGTCCCTTAAAAGTACTTCAAAATTTGGTTGGCTTTTAACATTCAATTTTGGTATGAATGGAATTTCTCGAACTAAAATGACATACACCATTAGAATTTTATTTAAAACTAAAATTTTATCCTTCAAAATTTCTCGCCACTACAGTCGAAAACGACTTGACCCCACTAACTGTTAGAAAATCGATTGAACATTCTGAAAATGAAAATTTTCTAATTAAATTCTATCAGTGCATGGCTGGCTTTGGTGAGATTTCTCCACTTGAGCTTCTGAGTCTTAACACCTCAACAGCCACACTGGTAGCCATTATGGGAGGTTCTCGCTTTATATTATGGCGAATAGAACAGGAGGAACTGGAATACACAAATACATCCTACACACCCAGGTCAGAGTCAAGAATTATAGCTGGAAAATCGCACTGCTGAAGTATCTAAGGAAAATAAGAAGCCAGACACTGATTCGGCACACCAGGCTCCACCTCAAACTAAAATATTGCTTTTAGGTGAACTGACTCTTTAAAGTGATTGTAAAGTCTTATGGATTTTTTTTTTGTTAAAATAATACAAATGTTATACTTACCAGCTCTGTGCAATAGTTTTACACAATGCAGCCCCGATCCTCCTCTTCTATAGGCCTCATCCAGCGCTCCTGGCCCCTTTCCCCAGAGCAAGCAGCTTGCAATGGGGCCCCCGAGCAGACGTGCTCCTGAGCCGCTGCTCTGCTTGTCCATTTACACACAGAACTGTGGCTCGCACCCTTATTGGCTCACTGGAAGTGATTGACAGCTGCTGTCTCAGCCAATGAGGAGGGAGAGAAGGCTTTTTACCTTCATGCATAGAACCCAACATTTCATATTCCTGATATGTGCCTGCTGTACCATGTACTTGTATGAAAAGGTATCCCATTCTCTTTGTATTGCTTTCTTTGTGTGAAACTCCTGGTGTTCCCGCCAGTCTCTCTGCTTACCTATTAAAAGAACTGACCACACTAAACAGAACCAGAATCAGTTCTCTAGCTATGCTGGGAACTCAGCCTGCTCTCTTCTAAGGATCAGACTTGCCCTGGCACCCCTCTTCACCCGCACAGCCTTTCACTCGGAAGATCAATGTGTTGCTGTTTCTCCTTCACTCAGCTCTTATGCAGCTGAAAACAGAAGGAATGTGATCACTTAAAAGAGGGAAAAAAGGTATTTATAATTTTTTTTTATATCTGTACACAAATGTTTTGCCTTTCATTTTTATTTTAACCACTTCCTGCCCATCATATAGCAAAATGACGGGCACAAAGTGGTTGTGCTATCCTGAATGGACGTCATATAACGTTCAGCAGGATAAGCCGCGGGGCGAGCAGCGCGAAGATCGGTGGTGTGGTGTGTCGGTCTGACACACCTAATCTCTCATCGCGGTAAAGAGTCTATGATGTCCAATCACAGCTGATCACAGTGTAAACAGGAAGAGCCGTTTATCGGCTTTTCCTCCACTCGTACTGACAGGCGTGAGTAGAAGAGAGCTGATCAGCTGACAGGAGGGTCTGCGATGATAATCAACGCATTGATTAGCAGTGCAGACCCATCGAGGATGCCCACTTCAGACCACCAGGGATGCCCACTTCAGACCACCAGGGGTGCCAATCAGTGCCTATTAGGATGGCACTCTGTGCCCATCAGTGATGCCTGTCAGTTTCTCCTGATCAGTGCTGCCTATCAGTGCCACCCATCAGTGCCCATCAGTGATGCCTGTCAGTGCCTCCTGATCAGTGCTGCCTATTAGTGCCATCCATCAGTGTCCATCAGTGCCACCTATCAGAGCCCATCAGTGCCACCTATGAGTGTGCATCAGTGCTGCCTATGAGTGCCATGTGCCGCCTATGAGTACCCATCAGTGCTGCATATAAGTTCCTCCTCATCAGTGCTTCCTCATCAGTACCCGTCAGTGCAGCCTCATCAGTGCTCATCAGTGAAAGAGAAAACTTACTTATTTACAATGTTTTGTAACAGAAAGGAAGAAAACCTTTTTTTTTCAACATTTTCGGGCTTTTTTATTTGTAGCACAAAAAATAAACCCCCCAGTGGTGATCAAATAGCACCAAAAGAAAGTTCTATTATGGGAAAAAAAATTACAAAAATTTAGTTTGGGTACAGCGTTGCATGACCATGCAACTGTCATTCAAAATGCGACAGCGCTGAAAGCTGAAAATTGGACTGGGCAGGAAGGGAGGAAAGTACCCGGTATTGAAGTTGTTAAACTCAATGGGTTGTTTTGCAAGGTGACGGTTTACAATCACTTTAAACACGGATATGAACACAGCCTCATAATCAAAGGTGGGCAGGCAAGAGAGAGTGCGCAGTGGGACATACACCTGATTGCCAGTCTTCTTCTGTGCCCCCTTTACCCACCAGAGCGGTTTTACTGAAGCTGAGCAGTATCCTCCCTATATTTACAATGGACACTCAGTTATGTTCATTGCTCATAATTAAAGCATTGCTTGCTTACTGAGTCCATCAACTCTAGCATGGTCTTTATGAACCATCAAGATATACAGTGTAATTATAAGTAATGAGAATTACTTCTCTCACAGTGCTAACCTGTTTGTAGTCTTGTAAATGAAATGAAGAATTACAGAACCACAAGAGCATCAAATGTTCTAACTGCAACAATAATGACACCCTGTCCAGTGATGAGTTTGTTCAGTTAGAAACCTTATTTATGGGTTGTCATCTACCCAAATGAGACCAAGCCATTTTATGTTTTTTACTAGTCTTACTAGCTGTCGATTGGCTACGTGTCAGGGCTCTGGCCCCTGACGCAGAGCCTGTGCATCTAGGTCCATACACTTGTCCCTGCATACCTGTCAAATTTTGCCCACATAAATGCTAACATTGCAGCTGGACAGTATAGTACACATGATGCTGCTGCTGCAAAATTTAACTTGGCTTGCAAAGTTTGACAGGCGTAAGTACCTGAGATGTCAGATAGCAGCTGAGGTGTGAGTAACACAGCAACAACCACTAACACACCCAACATGAACAACCTGCAATTCAAGAAAAAATCAACGAATGAAAGAAGAGCTCCCAGCCCTGTGGAAGTCAATAGAGCCACAAGCCCATTATAGATCAAATCAAAATTCACTTTAGCCCTCCTTCCCGTTGGATTGATTTGTCATGCGATTTGACAGGTCAAGTCGCAGCCTATTGCCGGCAATGGCACCATTCCAATCGGTGGGACGCCGACTTTGCAGCACCACATCGATTTGCAAAAGTAGTCCCTGCACTACTTTTGGCGATTTCAGGTGTGACTTCAATAGACATCTGTGCATGAAGCCGCACAGATGTCTTTTAAGTAGCACCCTAAGTCACACTGAAATGGGGCTTTGAAATCAGGCGATTTCAGATGAAGTCACATGATATCAAAGCCACTTTCAATGTGAACAAGGCCTTAATGTAAAGTTAAAAAGCATGACATGCAGGAGAGCCCAGACTGATACAACACCAAGCCCATGGAGAGGAGAAACACATAATTCCAAAAGCTGAAGGAGTACACACGATCAAGGACCCAACAGTAGGTTACACCGCCCAGGAGCCTTACTACAGTGGGAGAAGTATGTGAATTACGGCCGCCGGGGTCACTGAGATGGCGCATCCGCTGGAAGTCATATTACCAGGAACCAGATGTGATGTCATACACCTGGGAGAAGAGCACCCGAACATCAGCTAGTGAGGGTAAACTGGAAGCCTTGACAAGCACCATGTCCAACCAAAGGAAAGAAGCCGGTCACCAGGATAACATGTTTCAGGGGCTCTCACCAGCTGACATTTGGGGACACTTCCGCCAGGTGTATGACATCACATCCAGTTCTGGGCGGACGCGCCATCCTAGTGACCCAGGCGGCCGTAATCCACACACCTCTCCCACTGTCCTGAGGCTCCTGGCCAGTGAAACCTACTGTTGGGTCCGGGATCATGTGTAATCCTTCACATGCTTTTGGGATTATGCATTTCTCCTCTCCATTGGCTTGGTGAGGTATCAGTCTGGGCACTCCTGCATGTTATGCTTTTTAACTTTACTTGATTTTATCTGTTCCTGGGCTTGTGGCTCGATTAAACTTCCACAGGGCTAGGAGCACTCCTTTATTTATTTGTTGTTTTGTGCTCAAGTCTCATTGCTGGTCAGATGAGTAGTTGGAGCTGCCCTTACTGTGGTTATCTACATACGATATTCCCTTGGAACCTCAATGTGCTCGGTACTTGCGTTATTTTCTACAGTTCAAGAGCTGCCTGAAAGACCAATGCCTGGATCTGCAACCAGATGAAGGATACCAGATAGGGGAACCTTCCAGACGGAGGTCATAGAGAATCAACCTGATCCTCAAGATCCTCAATGACAAAAAATTTGCATGTATGAAAGAAAACCCCCCAATCTGATGTGGTCAAGCAGATACGGGGACAAGCTCCTAGAAGTAACAGATCCTGAGAAGCAACCCAATACAAAATAGATCCAGATGAGAAAGACCAGCTGGCTGACGAGGGCAGCCCTAAGCCCTAAAACCCTGACCCTCTGGTATCAAGGGAAGAGAACTTTGTGTCTAAAGAGATTCTCTGGTCAGACAACTAACCTCATTGCGTGAGATTTACCAGGAAAAACCCCGGATCAGCTAAGACAACAAACAGTGTGAAAGGACTCTTGAGTCCACCGAAAAACCCATGAATTCAATCCTCTGAAGTCAACATGACTGAAGGGTTAGGATGTATGAGAAGCAACCCCAGGGCAAAGCAGACAATGGAAGTTAGACCTTAGCCCCAAAATTTTGAGATGGGAACAACCAGAAAGATCAAGGATAAAACCAAATATGCAAGAAGCACATCTGGGACAACTCTGAAAGAATCCTGTAGAAGAACAATCCTACCTAACCCTGACCTTGGGTGAATTTGGTAACAAAGTCTTGCTTCACTGCAAAAGGCCCCTGAAATCAGGGTGGAGAACTTGGCGTCACCTGACACAGCTAAGGGGGACTCCAAAAAGAGAGACCATGTAATCATAGGGTCACTGTATTCAAGATCACAGACCCTAGAGCCCTCAGAAGGTACAGAGTAAACATACCCAGAATTATCAAGCTAGTGTGGCCAGGGGTCACCCATAGCAGTGGAACTGTCCCCCCTTTGTATAGATACAGACATGTTGTGACCACATGGCAGTGATGCAACTAGGCTCAAGGTACTAGACAAGGCTTCATTTACTCACAAACCCTGGCAGCTGATGGATGATAAGGGTCAGATGGCCAAAGGTGGGCAGGACTCTGATCTCCAGTCTATTTCTACTGCCTGTCTTCAGAGTTCTGAGTGATGCTTTTGCAAGCAGCAATGGGACAATGCTTCCTCTAGCCAGAGAGTATGGAGCCCTTGTAGGTCAATCTGCCCAGTGGATGACATCAGCACTAAGTCCCTCAACATTAATCCTTTCCACGCAAAAACTGATGGAATCATGAAATTTGAAATGCATCCAATGGTGCAAATACCAAGGTAGCTTCCAGTGCTCAGCCTAAATGGTCTACTCAACAGAGTGAGTCTTAAAAGACAGAGCAAGTACTGAGACAATGCAACAGCTCTGGAACTGGAAAGAGCTCCACAGCTAACTTTTACCAGAACTTGAAGTCTGGAAAGAGCCACAAGTGAAACCCAGTGCCCGAAGGTCACATTCCAGGCTAGCCCCACAAGCCAAGTCCAGTGGGGACCGGGTATGGTACTCCCAAGTCAGGCTGAGGAGAGCCCAATCTAGATAGCTGGTATGTACCGACAAGCTCAATCAGCAAAGCAGTGAAGAATCTTGACTGAAGTCAATAGAAGAATGAAAAAAAAAATATTAACAAAAGATTGGTTAAACTTTTCCCAGTAGAGCTGAAGAAGACATCTATCCCCCTAGGACACTAGCATTAAAAACTGAGGCATGCTGGTTAGAGGAAAGATTGGCTTGGGCTGGCATGCAATTTGTTTGTCAGTGTCCAATCCTCTTGTAGTTGGCAGTATAGCTCCACAGTATTTGAACCCCTGTGTCCCACAATGGACAAGAAAAACATTTTGGTTTTTAAATAGATTTTCACACTAGGCTAACCTTAAAAGAAAAAAAAAAAAGACACCATGTTTACAGCGCCTAATAAGTCAAGCTCAAAATACAACCATGCAGCTGAATGAGTCAGTGGAGTGCTCACCCCCTCCCCCTTCCCATGCCTGCTCTGTTCAGATCAGGGTTATGGAGATTCAATTTGAGAGAGACAATCAGGAAGCAAACAGCAGGTTACATTAACTGCTTGTCAACTGCCAGCAGTATTTTTACTGCGGTTGGGCAGCTCCCCCAGGCATTGCGACATACCCGTACATCGTGGTGAACTTCATGGTTTACAGGCACGCATTTGTGAGCCCCCTGCTGATTTGTGCTGTGAATGGAAACAGCACAAGTTTGTCAGCAGGTTACAGCCAATGATTTTGGCTGTATACCTGCTGATCAACTGTGGCAAATCACAGCACAGAGATCTGTGTGAGTGTAAACACAACACAGATTCTGGCTGGATTTCTCCCTGCTTTCAGTTATCGTAAGCATAAAGAGACTCCAGCCAGATCTGTAAGTCAAAGCAGCACACATACACTTGCTAGATACACAGTTAACCCCTTGTTTGCCCTCCTGATCACTCCTGTGACCCAGGAAGTGTCATTGTTACAGTGCATAGTGTGCAATATTACCACTGATTAATGTATAAGTGTCACAAGCGATGTCCGCTAGTGTCCCTCCCAGCCAGTGTCATTTAGTGCCAGATTGTCCGCCACACTATCACAGTCACACTATAAGTATCTGATCACCGCCAATACTCACCTTGCTGCACCTCTCACCTCCCATGACACCCTATTCGCTTACAAGAGACTTGAGTGGAAAGCCCTGTGTAAGCTCAATGCTGGTCTATGTCATACTGTAGCTTACACAAGACTAATGATCTTCCCTTCCCACTTCCACATGACAGTGCTTGGAACTGGCAACAGTTAAAGATAAAAATGATACCCATAGCCAGGAGGACCAAGTGTTTCCAAAAGTGTAAAATGGCAAAGTGTGGCTGACCGATCAAGTGAACCTATTACTCTGCACTGAATGGATATTATAACAGATTTGCTTTAATATTATTTTCCAGATTTTACCTCGTCATCGTCCCGACGGAGAAAATCGTGAGCAAACTGCAACAGCTCCTTGTGGCGCACAGTCTGGTTGTGATAAATCAGGGCTTCCTGTAGGGAAGATAAACAGCGCAATAAAAAAAAATCTGATATGCAAGCAAGCTTCAAGTCAGTGACTCAGAAATTATTACAGTCATTGAATTATCAGGACAGCCAGGCATCTAGCATTTTCAGATAGAGAGATAAGCAACAGCAGCTTACAGATTTTTTTTTAAATCTAGGTTACTTTTAAAGTATCAGCTAAACAATTGACCTACATACATTACATTTTACTATTAAAAGGATTTGCAATTCTGTTCAGACAGTTTTGTGATTTACACTTAGCTTCTGTGTTGAATAGCAAGAAACCCTTAACCTCAATTTCAGTTCAACAGCTTCCTGCGTCACTTACTAGATAATGAATGTGTCCCATCCAACTTTTTAATTGTTCAGTAAGTAGACATTTAACACAGGAAACTACAAGGCGGAAGCAGGAAATAATACCAGATAGCAAGCAATTGTGCTGCAAGTTTGAAATGACTTGCTAAGCTATTGCTAGACTTGCCAGGCTCTGCATGTTTGTTGCACAATTGCAGCAAGTCTGCATTGCATGACCAAGATTAACTTTCTTTGCAAACATTCTGCAAGTCTGCTGCAAGTTCTGATTCAGTTGTGTTGTGCAATAGTCACCCCACCACAGGGGTCACTGTGGCTGAATTTTTATGCTGTAGATTTGCAAAGCTCTTGCTGTAGACCCACCACTGCAACTTTGCTCTTAAGAGCTAGAGACGTGCCATAAAAATTTCCTACAAATTAGAGAAGTGTCAACTAGAACTTGTGCTTCAAGTGCTCTGCAAGTGTACTGGCCAGTGAAAATGTGCAGCAAGTTAACAGACTTACAATTGAACAATGCCACAAATGTGTGGCACGTTATCCTTGCTATCTGGTATAGTGTTAACTGCATGGCCATGTGTAGTGGCAGAAGTACATAAATCGCAAGACTGGCTAAACAGATTTACAAATCCTCATGAAGATAAACTGTTTATATATGCTTGACCTCTTGTATAATATATACACACACATATATGTATACAGTCGTATGCAAAACTCAATCCAATAAACCTCATTTCACTACTGAAATATTACTGTGTCCTTCAGTTATTCGATAGATCAAAATGATAAATGACAATCATGGAAATTGTCAGGGGTTCCTAAACTTTTGCATACAACTGTATATACACATACACGAGGTGTATCCAAAAAGTTTGGTGAATGGTCCAATATCTCAACGGCAACAGGAGCCAGGTGCGCGCGCATGCACATGGCTATCCAAAGAATCGCCACCTAGCGTGGAGTACACGTGACCTCAGAGTAAACCCGCTGCGGGCAGTCGAACGTACAGTGCCTTGAAAAGGTATTCATACCCCTTGAAATGCTCCACATTTTGTCATGTTACAACCAAAAATGTAAATTAATTTTATTGGGATTTTATGTGATAGACCAACACAAAGTGGCACATAATTGTGAAGTGGAAGGAAAATGGTAAATGGTTTTCAATATTTTTTACAAATAAATATATATTATATAAATATAAAAGTGTGAGGTGCATTTGTATTCAGCCCACTTTACTTTGATACCCCTAACTAAAATCTAGTGGAACCAATTGCCTTCAGAAGTCATCTAATTAGTAAAGGACCACACCAGACAGGTCAGGGATAAAGCCGTGGAGAAGTTTAAAGCAGGGTTAGGTTATAAAAAATATCCCAAGCTTTGAACATCTCACAGAGTACTGTTCAATCCATCATCCGAAAATGGAAAGTGTATGACCCAACTGCAAACCTAGTAAGACATGGATGTCCAGCAAAACGCTATGTGTGGTGAAAAACTAACACTGCACATCACCCTGAACACAACATCCCCACTGTGAAACATGGTGGTGGCAGCATCATGTTGTGGGGATGGTTTTCTTTAGCAGGAACAGGGAAGCTGGTCAGAGTTGATGGGAAGATGGATGGAGCCAAATACAGGGCAACCTTAGAGTCTGCAAAAGACTTGAGACTGGGGTGGAAGTTCACCAGAATGGATTGGTTTAGATTAGGGATACACTGATACCAGTTTTTCAAGTTTTATACCAGTACCGATACTTTTTCTCAAATACTCGCCAATACCAATTACTGATATATATTTTTGGTGTCATGTGACAGTTTTTTTAGACTAATGAAAAATTATTACTTGAGCCTAGGTGCACACTGATGCAGTGCTGGGAACCACATGTGATTCGGACAGGAATCACACCGCATTCATGTTCAAATCACATGTGATTATTTGCAGTGCAATTTGAGCCCATTCATTTTGTATGGGCTCAAATCACACTGCACGAAAAAGGTGCAGGCCGGTATTGGTTTTAGCACTGGAGCATTTTGAACGAGACACCATTACATCGGTTTCATTCTTCCCAACTGGTTCCAAATCACAGGCCAGTCCCTCCCTGAGAGCTCTCTGCTCCACATTCTATGTTAATTTCCTCTACTTTGATCCCCCAGCACTGACTATGGCGGTCAAAGGAGCATTGCAGGGACAGGTTAATGGCACATGGAGATTGGGGGTGGGGTGCAGTAAGGGGTTAATGTATGGAAATGGGGTGATGGGCAGTAAAGGGTTACTGAATGAAGATGGGGTGGTTGGAGTAAGGGATTACTGAATGGAGATGGGGTGGGTGCAGTAAGGGGTTAATGTATGGAGATGGGGTGGGTGCAGTAAGGAATTACTGAATGGAGATGGGGTGGGTGCAGTAAGGGGTTAATTTCTAGAAATGGGGTGGTTGCAGTAAGGGATTACTGAATAAAGATGGGGTGGGTGCAGTAAGGGGTTAATGTATGGAGATGGGGTGGGTGCAGTAAGGGGCTAATGTATGGAGATGGGGTGGTTGCCTTAAGGGATTACTAAATGCAGATGGGGTGGGTGCAGTAAGGGATTACTGAACGGAGATGGGGTGGGTGAAGTAAGGGATTACTGAATGGAGATAGGGTGGGTGCAGTAAGGGGTTAATGTATGGAGATGGGGTGGGTGCAGTAAGGGGTTAATGTATGGAGATGGGGTGGGTGCAGTAAGGGGTGGGTGGGGTAGAGGTATGTAATTGGGGAATGACGTGGGTGGGGT
>BLSH010269069.1:104581-116024 GCA_018402905.1 Glandirana rugosa
GTGTGTGCAGAAAAGGTTTCTTTCGCATCTCCCATACAGCTTCTCCCTGTGCAAAGTGCGCTGAATTGTTGAACGATGCACAGTGACACCATCTGCAGCAAGTTGATGTTGTAGGTCTTTGGAGGTGGTCTGTTTTTGACCGTTCTCACCATCCTTCACCTTTGCCTCTCCAATATTTTATGTGGCTGCCACTTCTGGCCTTAACAAGAACTGTGCCTGTGGTCTTCCATTTCCTCACTATGTTCCTCACAGTGGACACTGACTGCTTATATCTCTGCAATAACTTTTTGTAGCCTTCCCCTAAACCATAATGTAGAACAATCTTTGTTTTCAGGTCATTTGAGAGTTGTTTTCAGGCCCCCATGTTGCCACTCTTCAGAGGAGAGTCAAAGAGAACAACAACTTGCAATTGGCCACCTTAAATACCTTTTCTCATGATTGGATGCACCTGTCTATGACGTTCAGGGCTTAATGAGCTCACCAAACCAATTGTGTGTTCCAATTAATCAGTGCTAAGTAGTTACAGGTATTCAAATCAACAAAATGACAAAGGGTGCCCAAATTTATGCACCTGTCTAATTTCGTTTTGATGCATATTGCACATTTTCTGTTAATCCAATAAACCTCATTTCACAACTGAAATATTACTGTGTCCTTCAGTTATTCGATAGATCAAAATTAAATTGCTGATCCAAACACCCAAATATTTATAAATGACAATCATGGAAATTGTCAGGGGTTCCTAAACTTTAGCATACAACTGTATATATATATATATATATATATATATATATATATAATTTTTTTCCCATTCATGATATGTGTCATATGTGGGGTAGTCTTTATAATTAGAGATGCCCCCGTATATCTGGTTTTTATAAAAGGGGTGGCTGCGGTACCCCTGTGGGCGCTGAGTTCGATCTTTTTATGGCTGTGTCTGACAGTTCAGTGGCTGGTGACCGCCGCTTCCTGTTTCTTGTGTATGGGACGCACGAGCGGTGACGCAATGCTCTCCACAATGCACTTCCTTTCTGTAGAATATATAATAGCGTGCTGGATATGGATAGCCATGCCTCTGATGATATCCCATTGGATGAAACTCATCAGATGATCGTATCCTACGTCCAGCACGCTCAGGAACCGTGGCATTCGTATTGTTTGATGGTTTTCCAGGCTGTGTTTTCATCCACGTAATTGGAGTAGAACTTTTAATAAAACTTTCCTGTTCACCTACGGGCTTCACTATTGGTCTCCCTTCCTCCTTATATGTCATCATGATTGAGCTATAAGGGGAGAAGCCTGGTATATCTTGGTAATCCGTGTGTGTCCACTGGCTAGAAGAACCCCTGTACCCTAAATGGAATTGATGTTCATATGCTTTTTCATTTCTCTAGTAAGGAGACTTGCTGGGCATTGTGGTGCTGTGTGCTTTCCTCCTCTACACAGAAGATGGTGCTGGGACTCTCTTTTTCATCAAGCTGGCTCTATGGACTATTACTATGGACTTTTTTTAGAATTAAGATGCATTTTTATGTGTGTTTTATATATGTCTAATAAATGTGAACGTTTAAGCGCTGAAATTTAGACCCTACATTTGAACATTGTTGATCAGCATTTCTTGTCAGCTGCTTGCTCATTTGATGATCAGCGCGGATATCCCACGCGTTTACTATGGTACAAAAAAAAAGCCTGTAGCTTACACATGTATTTGCAAATGTGTGCAGACTAAACCCCAGTTTTTTAATGCCCATAAAGGCCCGTACACATGCTACAATTATCAAAGGAAAAAGTTATACGACAGCCTGTTGTGCGATAATTCGACCGTTAGTACGCACCATTCGACAGCCAATTTTCAATTATCGTCCTCTGCCGACAAGGCCACGTCCAATTTTCAGCTCATGTGTACAGAAGTTGGCCAAACAAAAGTTGGAAGTACAAATACGCATGCTTGGAATCCAGGAAGTGTTTGGTCGTGTAAGCCTGCGTCCATAATTCACATTCACCTGAACTTCCTCTTTACACGCTCCCAAAACGTCACTACGTTCAGCTTTGTCGAACGATAATTTGACTACCGTCTGTACGTTAGACAAGATCACGGACAGCTGATTTTGAGAAAAGTTGGACGTGCGTTCGTACAATAATCGCAACGTGTGTACGAGGCTTTAGACAGGTTAATTTGGTTGTCTACGGGCTGGTCTGTAAGTGAGCTTGGAAATTTCCTTGGAATTTTCCTTGGCTTTTTTTCTAACATATGTTGCATCCAATCCTACTTGCTGCAATGGTCAGTTATAGGTGGGGGCAGTGGCTTCCTTTTTTGTATTACCTTTATATTTTGATGCATGTATTACAGGATGTAATTCATGGGATGCTCTTTCCACATACATACACACACACATATATACATACATACAGGTGTATCTCAAAAATGTAATTTATTTCAGTAATTAAATTGAAAAAGCGAAAAAAGATGCGTTACACACAGAGTGATATATTTCCAGCATTTCTTTCCTTTAATTTTGAGAATTATGGCTTGCAGCTAGTGAAAACCCAAAGTTCAGTATCTCAGAAATGTAGAATATTCAAGAAGACCAATAAAAAAAGGGATTTTATTAAAACTTACCGTAAAATCCTTTTCTCCAAGTTCACTGACAGACGCAGCTCTTCATTGACTTGTGGTTTATGCTTGTCCCACTAGGAGTTAACTAGGCAGGGAAAAGAACAGCTGGCCCCTCCCACGAGGCCGTCCTCTCTTCCCACATAAACCCTACACATAGCATAGCTCATCAGTTCGTATACAAGCCATACCGAAAACAGAGCGCAGAGGGGTGGGTGCTGCGTCTGTCAGTGAACTCAGAGAAAAGGATTTTATGGTAAGTTTTAATAAAATCCCTTTTTCAACTACGTTCACTGACAGACGCAGCTCTTCATTGACTTGTGGGGATGTCCCAAAGCTGTGTCAAAAAGAGGGGTGGGTAAACAACAACAACTGTACCCAACAGAACCTCTAAGGAGGCGCCAGACGCGCCTCCACTGCTGTCTGCAAAACTTTGCGGCCAAAAGCAGCATCCGAAGATGCTAACACATCAATCTTATAAAACATAGTGAAAGTGTGTACCGAGGCCCAAGTGGCCGCCTTGCACACCTATGACACCGAGGCCTGGTGTCTGAAAGCCTAGGAAGTGCTAACAGCCCGGGTAGAATTAGCCGTGACCGGAAAAGGGGGAACCTTGCCCCGAACAGAATATGGGTGGGTCACGGTCTGTCTAATCCAATGAGAGACAGTAGCCGACGAGGCTGCCAAACCCTTGTGCGGACCCTCTGTCAGCACAAAAAGGAATCAGACTTCCGAAAGGAAGCTGTAGCCGCTAAATACACTCGTAAGGCCCTTACTACGTCCAAGGCATGCAACTCAAATTCTTTTGGGTGCGATGGACGTGGGCACAATGAAGGAAGAACAATATCTTCGTTAATGTGAAAGAAGAAGAAACCACCTTCGGAAGAAATGAAGGAGAGGGTCGCAAGACCGCCTTGTTCTTGTGCAGGACCAGATAGCGAGACTTGCACGACAGTGCCGCCTCAGACACCCGTCTGGCTGATGTGATAGCCACCAAAAAGGCCACCTTCTGCGACAGCAGTTGAAAGGAAATCTCCCTGATTTTTTCATATGGCGGTTTCTGGTGCACAGAAAGCACCAAATTCAAATCCCACGGAGCCATCGGAGACCTCACCCGAGGCGCCACATGTCGCACACCTTGTACAAAGGTACGAATCAACGAGTGCGAAGTCAAAGGTCTCTGGAAAAGAATCGGCAGGGCCGATATCTGGCCCTTGAGAGTACTCAAAGCTACTTTTTTGTTCAGGCCTTGCTGCAAAAAAGTCAGGACCCTAGACACCACATAAGAGCGAGGGTTATGACCCTCCGCCTCGCACCAAGCTATGTAAGCCTTCCAGGTGCGGTGATATATCTTGCCAGAAGTACACTTGCGAGCCTTTAACAAGGTAGGGATCACGGAGTCAGCCAGGCCGTCAAAGCCAGTGATGGTAAAGCAGGGTGCAAGATGGGCCCCTGAGACAGTAGATCGTCAGGGAACGTCCACCACGTCGGCGTAGCACGTGCGCCGAGGCCAATCCGGAGCCACCAGGATTATTGGTATTCCCTCTGCTACTACCCTGCGTATCAATCGCGGTAGAAGTTTTATCGGAGGGAAGGCGTATAGAAGGCGATAACGGCCCCAGGGGGCCACCAGAGAGTCCGTGGCCACTGCCAACGGATCCTTCGCTCTGGACACAAAGGTCTTCACCTTGTGATTGAACCGAGACGCCATGAGATCCACGTCCGGTGTCCCCCATCTGTGGCAAATCTGGGTGAATACCTCCGGGTGGAGAGACCACTCCCCCTGGTCCAGCGCCTGGCGACTGAGAAAGTCCGCCTGCCAGTTTTCCACGCCTGGAATGTAAATGGCAGAGATTGCCGGAACATGACATTCCGCCCAACGCAGTATCAGAGCTGCCTCTGCCGCAGCTGCTGGACTCCTCGTGCCGCCCTGATGGTTCACATATGCCACTACTGTGGCATTGTCCGACTGAATCCGAATCGGACGACCCTGCAACCTCACTGTCCAGGCATAATCTGATTGCTTTCAGCTCCAGCACATTGATGGGGAGGCGAGTTTCCTGTGCCGACCAACGGCCCCGGGCAGATAGCTGCCCCAGGATCCCGCCCCAGCCTGAAAGGCTGGCATCCATGGTGATGATCACCCACTGAAGGGGCAGGAACGACTTCCCCTGAGTCAACGCAGAGTCCCGAAGCCACCAGGTCAAAGATGCCCTGGTCTGGGAGTTCAGGTGGATCAGAAGGTCCAAGGACCGAGGAGACCTGTCCCACTGAGACAGAATCTCTCGCTGGAGAAGTCGAGTGTGACTCTTGGCGTAAGGTATCGCCTCGAAAGTCGAGACCATGAGCCCCAGCACGCGCATACAGAATCGTAACGAAGACCGTCGGTGTGACAAGAGGGTTCGCACTGCAGACTGCAGCGACAGCAACTTGGCCAGAGGAAGGAACACCTTCCCCTGCTCTGTGTCCAGAATCAG
This sequence comes from Glandirana rugosa, assembly GCA_018402905.1. NCBI lineage: Eukaryota > Metazoa > Chordata > Amphibia > Anura > Ranidae > Glandirana > Glandirana rugosa. The sequence goes on from BLSH010269069.1 coordinate 109,673, forward strand.
ACCCAGATACTCCAGGCGACGGGATGGAGACACCGTCCACTTCTGCAGGTTGAGCAACCAGCCGAAGTCCTGCAGCGAGGTCATGGTGATTCTCATATTCTCCTCCAGAGCCAAGGCGGACTCCGCTCGCAGGAGCAGGTCGTCGAGGTAGGCTACTACCGCAATGCCTCTCTGTCGCAGTAATGCCAATACCGGAGCTACCAGTTTTGTGAAAACTCGAGGGGCTGAGGCCAGACCGAAAGGGAGTGCCACAAATTGATAATGGAGGTCCCCCACTGCAAAGCGAAGGAAACGCTGATGCCGTGGACAAATAGGTACATGGAGGTACGCATCCCTGATGTCCAGAGACGCTAGAAATTCCCCCTGATGGAGGGCGGCCACAACCGAGTGGATCGATTCCATCCGGAATTTTTGCGCCTTCACATACCGGTTCAGGACCTTCAGGTCCAGTACTGCCCGGACCCCCCCTCCCTTTTTTTGGGGACCACAAAAAGGTTTGAGTGGAAACCTCGAAACCGCTCCGCTGGAGGCACTGCACTGGCACAATCACCCCTTGGTCCGAGAGTGCTTGGACAGCCCCGAAGAGGGCCACCCGGCGTGCCTGCGGGAGCCCTAAGTTCGATGGGAAGAACCTGTCTGGGGGTAGAGTGTTGAACTCTATCCTGTACCCGGTGGACACTACTTCCTGGACCCACTGGTCGGAAATGCGAGCCAGCCACCGGTCTGTGAACCCCAGAAGACGTTCCCCCACCCGAAGCCTGGGTGGGGGCAGCCCATCAGGCGGAGGAGGGCTTGTCCTCCGCCTTTTCGGTCTTTTGCTGCCACTGCCGGTTTCCGGCCCCTGCAGCAGTCTTACCCAATCGGGTCCCTTTGCCCGCTGCGCCCGTGGCGCGAAAAAACCTCTTCTGACCCGAGGGAGGGGGCCCCTGTCTACGGCGAAACTCACGCCTCCGGGGCTCTGGGAGGAAAGTGCTCTTACCTCCTGTGAAATCCTTAATGATCTCATCCAGTTGTGGGCCGAATAGACGTCCACCCTGAAAGGGGAGATCTGCGAGGCCTTTTTTGGACGCATGGTCTCCGGACCATGAACGTAACCAGAGAACCCGTCTGAGGATGACAGCAAAAACCGCCATTCTAGACAACATAGGCAGTAGATCCATGGCCGCGTCACAGAGGTACTTGATACCTTGATGTAAAAAATCAGCTCTCTGCGGCGCATCCATCATGCGGCCGCAGACCTGATCATTCTGGAGCTCCGCCATACGCTCAGCCAGATATTGCGGCGCCAAGGCAGACGCCAGGGCCGGCCGCAGAGCTGAGCCTGCTACCAGGAAGAGAGCTTTTAACACCGCCTCTGTCCGCCAGGTCCCTAAAGGAAGGGGCCCCTTCCAGAGGAATGGTCGTCGCATTATTCAGGCGGGCTATCGGTGGGTCCACCACAGGCGACTCCCATTTCTTCAAAAATCTTTCCTCAAAGGGATAGCGAGTGGCAAAGCGTTTTGACAGTGAAAAAGACAGTTGCAGACGCTGCCATTCACGATAGATCAGATGATCAAAAAATTGATCATAGGGATAAGCCTTAGGGGCCCTGGGGGGCCTGGTGGACCCACACACATATGCAGAAGTCTGCGATTCGCCATCCTGGTTCAGTCGCAGCGGTGCGAATACCAGTGATAATGGCGGATACCAGCACCTTTTCGCACGCAGCTGCTGCCCCTTGGCCCAGTTCACCATCAGAGAGGTCCACTGGGGTCCCTGTGACCCCCTGAGGCCACTTCCGGATCAGAGTCCTCTCCAGAAGAACAGGGGGGTGGAGGACGCTTCCTAGGGACCTGCTGGGCGACATCCACCCGGGGGAGAAACTCACTGAAGACCGCCCGCAGCTGGTACAAAAAGGCCCCTTGCGCAGATTGCGCTGCCGCTGAATCCTCCTCAGCGGTCCCAGCGGGATAGTCTGCCATCGTTTTTTCCCCAAAAAACACCTTCAGCAAAATGCAGGTGAATACTAGCTTTAAGGCACCCCCACACAGCCACACACCACCGCCTCACAGAGCACCAGGGACACCCAGGAGGACTGCAGCCGCCGCCACCAGCACCCACAGGAGAGCCCAGCTATACTTGCGGTTTGCTGCCTGCAAAGAGGATCGTCAGAAGAGCTGCGCCTGTCAGGAGTCACACACCGTTCCAAAGAGAAAGTAAAAACGTCTACAACACGTTTTTTACAGCAGCAGGGGACTCCAATATGGCCGCCGAGTAAACTCTAGAGGCCGAAATCACCTGCAGGGAATGTGCACTACCGTAAATGGCTGCTCTGAGCGCTAGAGGGAAGGCTCCATCTGCCCAGTATGTCCGCGGCTATGGGAAAATGGCGGCGGTCTACCGCAAAATGGCGGCGCATCGCCGCATGGTGACGAGGACCCCAAAAAAGTGGGGCGAACGATCGGGTGGGGCGGGGTGGAAAGGGCCCCATGGCGCCCTTACCCAGTGGCTACCCTAAATCGTCACGGACGGCGTTGGTCCCCCCTCCGCCCCTGTAAAGGGGAGAGGGTGGAACTCTCACTCACCACTCCTGTCGGGTGCAGCGGGTAGCCACCCATTTGCAGACCTTCCGCCCCTGCCTGGACGGGATGCTGCCGGCTGAAGAAAACGCCCGAACCGGACCGCAATCCGGGACCACAGATGGGGGTCACCCCAGGCCATCCGCATGGAACGGGCACGATGCGGTGGGTCTGAGCGACTCTCTATGCCCCGGCCGGCTTCTTGATAGCAGACTTTGTTGCTTGATAGAAGTAGTAGTAAAAAGTAAAGAGAAATAAGAATAAAAATAAAAGTAAAAAAGCGATCACAATCCAGACCGCAAATCCCTTAAGGGAGCCAGGTCAACTCCTATGCAAACTAGGCATTGAAACTGATGAGCTATGCTATGTGGAGGGCAGTGTTGCCAACCGCCAGTAAATTTACTGACAGTTTGTAAAAATCTGTGATTTTTACAACTGTCTATAGATATCAAGGTCTGATAATTTGTCGTGCTGTGCTGACTTTTTAAGTGTAAACAGGGCAAACTACTTCATATGGGTATTGTCAGTGTTTCCATGTTGTGTTTAAATATCAATTGTCTTAGTTTTTAATAGGAGTTCAGTTATTTTTCAGGTTGCCAGTAAAAAATGTGCTCCGCCAGTAAATTTTCCATGTTTTGCCAGTAAAAAACGCTGCGGGAGGTTGGCAACACTGTTGGAGGGTTTATGTGGGAAGAGAGGATAGCCCCGTGGGAGGGACCAACTGTTCTTTTCCCTGCCTAGTTAACTCCTAGTGGGACAAGCAGAAACCGCAAGTCAATGAACAGCTGCGTCTGTCAGTGAACGTAGGAGAAAAAGGATTTTTAATACAGAAATGTTGGCATCCTGAAAAGTATGTCCATGTACAGTATAGTATGCACTCAATACTTGGTTGGGGCTCATTTTGCATGAATTGCTGCATCAATGCGGCGTGGCATGGAGGCGATCAGCCTGTGGCACTGCTGAGGTGTTATGGAAGCCCAGGTTTCTTTAATGGCGAACTTCAGCTCACCTGCATTGTTAGGTCTGTTATCTTTCTCTTGACAATAGCCCCCAGATTCTCTATGGAGTTTAGGTCAGGCCAGTTTGCTGGCCAATCAAGCACAGTGATACCATAATCATTAAACCAGGTATTGCCACTTTTGGCAGTGTGGACAGGTGCCAAGTCCTGCTGGAAAATGAAATAAGCATTTCCATAAAGCTGGTCAGCAGAGAGAAACCTGAAGTGCTCTAGAATTTCCTGGTAGAGGGCTGCGCTGACTTTGGACTTGATTATTGGGGAGCCATGTCATCTGCTGGTGTTGGTCCACTGTGTGTTATCAAGTCCAAAGTCAGCTCAGCCCTCTACCAGGAAATTCTAGAGCACTTCATGCTTCCTTCTGCTGACCAGCTTTATGGAGATGCTGATTTCATTTTCCAGCAGGACTTGGCACCTGTCCACACTGGCAAAAGTAACAATACCTGGTTTAATGATCGTGGTATCACTGTGCTTAATTCGCCTGACCTAAACCCCATAGAGAATCTGTGGGGTATTGTAAAGAGGAAGAGGAGAGACACCAGACCCAACAATGCAGACGAGCTGAAGGCCACTATCAAAGCAACCTGGGTTTCCATAACACCTCAGCAGTGCCACAGGCTGATCGCTTCCATGCCACACCGCATTGATGTAGTAATTCCTACATAAGGAGCCCTGGCCATGTATTGAGTGCATACTATACTGTACATGGACATACTTTTCAGTAAGCCAACATTTCTGTTTTCAAAATCCTTTATTTTATTGGTCGTATGCAATATTCTAATTTTCTGAGATAATGAATATTGGGTTTTAACTAGCTGTAAGCCATAATCATCAAAATTAAAAAAAAAAAGAAATGCTTGAAATATATCACTCTGTGTTTAACGCATCTATATAAAACATACGAGTTTCACTTTTTGAATTAAATTAGAGAAAGACATTAACTTTTTGATGATGTTCAATTTTTTGGAGATGTGCCTGTATATACAGTATCTCACAAAAGTGAGTACACCCCTCACATTTTTCTAAATATTTTATTAGATCTTTTCATGTGACAAGTAGTGAGTGTACAGCTTGTATAACAGTGTAAATTTGCTGTCCCCTCAAAATAACACAACATACAGCCATTAATGTCTAAACCGCTGGCAACAAAAGTCAGTACACTCCAAAGTGAAAATGTCCACATTGGGCCCAATTAGTCATTTTCCCTCCTGACTGTAATGTAGCTTGCTAGTGTTACAAGGTCTCAGGTGTGAATGGGGAGCAGGTGTGTTAAATTTGGTGCTATTGCTCTCACTCTCTCATATTGGTCACTAGAAGTTAAACATGGCACCTCATGGCAAAGAACTCTCTGAGGATCTGAAAAAAAGAATTGTTGCTCCACATAAAGATGTCCTAGGCTATAAGAAGATTGCCAAGACCCTGAAACTGAGCTGCAGCACGGTGGCCAAGACCATACAGCTGTTTAACAGGACAGATTCCACTCAGAAAAGGCCTTGTCATAGTCAACCAAAGTAGATGAGTGCACATGCTCAGCGTCATATCCAGAGAATGCCTTTGGGAAATAGACGTATGAGTGCTGCCAGCATTGCTGCAGAGGTTAAAGGGGTGGGGGGTCAGCCTGTCAGTGCTCAGACCATACGTCACACACTGCATCAAATTGGTCCGCATAGCTGTCATCCCAGTAGGAAGCCTCTTCTAAAGATGATGCACAAGAAAGCTCTCAAAAAGTTTGCTGAAGACAAACAGACTAAGGACATGGAATACTGGAACCAAGTCCTGTGGTCTGATGAGACCAAGATAAACTTATTTGGTTCAGATGGTATCAAGCATGTGTGGCAGCAACCAGGTGAGGAGTACAAAGACAAGTGTGTATTGCCTACAGTCAAGCATGGTGGTGGGAGTGTCATGGTCTGGGGTTACGCGAGTGCTGCCGGCACTGGGGAGCTACAGTTCATTGAGGGAACCATGAATGCCAACATGTACTGTGACATACGGAAGCAGAGCATGATCCCCTCCCTTCGGAGACTGGTCCGCATGGCAATATTCCAACATGATAACGACCCCAAACAGACCTCCAAGATGACCACTGTCTTGCTAAAGTAGCTGAGGGTAAAGGTGATGGACTGGCCAAGCATGTCTCCAAACCTAACCCCTATTGAGCATCTGTGGGGCATCCTCAAACGGAAGGTGGAGGAGCGCAAGGTCTCTAACATCCACCAGCTCCATGATGTTGTCATGGAGGAGTGGAAGAGGACTCCAGTGGCAACCTGTGTAGCTCTGGTGAGCTCCATGCCCAAGAGGGTTAAAGCAAAGTTGGAAAATAATGGTGGCCACACAAAATATTAACACTTTGGGATCAATTTGGACATTTTCAGTTAGGGGTGTACTCACTTTTGTTGCCAGTGGTTTAGACATTAATGGCTGTGTGTTGAGTTATTTTGAGGGAACAGCAAATTTACACTGTTATACAAGCTGTACACTCACTAAATAAAAGGTTGAAACGAAATTGGGAGAACCCGTACCTCGAGTGGTCTCGATGTGTCCAACGGTGACCTCAGGAGAAGGTGAGGAGGTACTGTTGTAGTACCTCGACCACCTACAATCTCTGGAACGCGAGGAGGTGGAAGGCAAACTCCTACGGGGTGTCTACGAGTTATCCCCAATCCAAACCTCTGTACGAACCGGTCAGGTAGTGGAAATGGGAGTCGATGAAATCGTTCTGTCACCAGTAGAACCTCCAGACAAACCCCAGCAATAGTACAACCTTATAACGGTACGC
>BLSH010269069.1:130934-153839 GCA_018402905.1 Glandirana rugosa
GGATTTTGGCGCGAACGACCGTTCGGGCGTTCGTTCGGTCCGTGCAGGGCAGATGCAGGTGGTCCTCTTCGTCCAATGGGCAGCTGCCAAAATCCACCGGAGCCAGAGGAGGAGACGCCGGGAACCACCGACGCCACCCCCCCAGCCCACCACCGCCAGGCAGACCAGGACCTCATCCCAGCAGCCATTCCAGACAGACCAAGGACAACTATAGCCAGCAGTGGCTGACACTGCAATGCGCACCTGCACACTACCATTGTGAGTAGTTTTAATCTTGTTTAATAAATTTGTTTTATACACTACTGCACTTAGAGGCGCACCTTTCTTGTTCTTTATCAGTGCCATCTATTAGTGCTCATCAGTGCCATCTATTAATGCCCAATTCCGTCTATCAGTGCCGCCTATTAGTGCCCATCAGTGCTGCATATCAGTGCCCATCAGAATGATCTGAGGAAGGAGCTGCGCAGGCTCTGAAACATGTAACCGCCCACCACCAGTGTAGACGTGCTCAGCCCTGTGCGTTCCAGCCGGAGAAACACCAGGAAGTCTCCTCCAGTTCCCCACACACCAGCACGCCTTTGGATCCCTGATGGCAGCTGCGGGCCGGCTATATCCACCCTCCATAGGCTTGAGGAACTATTGAGATCTGAGACTACAGTACACGCTTGTACCCTACCATCATCCTGTAAAGCCTCGTACACACGGGACGACGATCGTATACAACAGGTCGTACTAACAACCGTTTTATGCGAAATCGATCGTTCGTATGTGCAATTAGAACAGCCGACATACAACGGTCGTACAAGGGGAGTTGTATGAGCAGACTAGAAAACTTGGTCGTACCAACAAGTGGTCATACGACTGTTGTATCGTGTGTACAGAGCAGTTGGTACAACAAGTTGTATTGTGCAAAACATGCATGCTCCGAAGTCAGGAAGGGCCGGATGCTAATTACTTGCACCTGAACGTTCTTTCTGTGGTCGTACGATCGTGTAGTGCAGTCAGTATGCTAGTTACATTATGCAACATACGATTTGACATGATCGTAAGTACGATCGTCGTCCCGTGTGTACGAGGCTTAAGTGTTAACCCCCTGTGCGCCTGCACTGGCCACCCACTGCTGCACTTAAGAGGCTTTTTCTGTGTTCTTATCCTTCAGCAACGAACTGCTCCACTCAGATGGAAGAATGTGTATCACACTATACTAGATCCTATGCATGTTTGATCTTCTACACTGTAAGTGTTTTTAACCATGTGTGCACCAATAAATCTTTTACATATTACACTTAGAGGCGCCTTGTCTTCTAACCCTTTCTACGCCTATTAGTGCCTATCAGTGCTGCATATCAGTGCCGCCTATCATGGCCCATCAATTCTACATATTAATGCCTCCTCATCAGTGCCACCTCATCAGTGCAGCCCCATCAGTGCCAGAGAAAACAAAATGTATAACAGAAACGAAGAAACGTTTTTTTTTTTTGCAAATATGTCAGTCTTTTTTAGTTTATAGCACAAAAAATAAAAACCCCAGTAGTGATCAAATACTACTAAAAGAAAGCTCTATTTGTGGGAAGAAAATGATTAAAATGTCATATGAGTACAGTGTTGCATGACCGCGCAATTGTCATTCAAAGTGTGACAACTGGGCAGAAAGGGGGGAAACTGCCCGGTACTGAAGTGGTTAAACAATTTTCCTACCCTGTTTCCTTTGTGATATTGAACATTAAAAAAAAAAAATACATGTTGCTTGCTCTATGCCGTGTCTCAGAGACCTATGGAATGGAGCGGACTCACCTCGAAGGGCTGAGCCTCTAAATCAATAAGGAATTCATCCACTTCCAGCAGAGTCCTGTAGTAATTCATGTACCGCAGGGTCATCTCATGGGTGGGGTTCTTCTGCAGAAATGTATGGGCAGCCGACACCGCTTTCTCCAACTCGTTGATCTAGAAAGACATGGCAGGTCGTTATTTCCTTTTTAAAGGAGTTTATTTAAATTTTACAGAAATAAAAAAGTAATAAAATAAAAGTAATAAAAATATAAAAAAGAAAGAGAACAACTCTGACACTCAATATACATAGGAGGGATGCAGATCATTTCCATTACTCTTGTATACACATCCATAAAGAGACCCATCATTTTTTTGCTTATTTTATTTATTTATTTCAGGTTGTCCATTTACACAGCGCTTTACATTTATATTGTATATTCACATCAGTCCCTACCCTCAAGGAGCTTACAATCTAAGGTCCCGAACTCACATGCATACATATACTAGGGCCACTTTAGACAGGATCTAATTTACCCACCAGAATGCCCTTGGCATGGGAGGAAACCGGGGCACCCGGAGGAAACCCACGCAGGCACAGGCAGGTAGTGTCGTGGTTGGGATTCGAACCAGCGACCCTTTTTTTGCCAGGCAAAAGTGCTATCCACTACACCACTGTGCTTAGAATAAAGATCATGATTCTCGCGGCGTAACATCATTTTTCACATTATACAAAAAAATTGGGCTAACTTTACGGTTTCATCTTTTTTTTTTTTTAATTCATTTTAGTGTATTTTTTCCCAAAAAATTGAATTTGAAAGACCACTGAGCAAATATTTTGACATAAAATATTGCAGCAACTGCCATTTTATTCTCTAGGGTCTTTGCTAAATATATATATATACTGTTTGGGGATTCTAAGTAATTTTCTAGCAGAAATTACAATTATTAACTTGTAAGCAACAAATGTCAGAAAAAGATTTGGTCTTTAAGTGGTTAAACTACCGGTACTTCACTTTCCAGGCGAGTTCTTCCCTTTGCTCTAAGGCTGCATTCACACGACTTCGGCGCGACTTTGCTAGGCTATTTCAGTGTGACTTTCAGCGCGACTTCCAGGGACTTGAGGCGACTTTACAACGTGACTTTTGCCAGGCGACTTCGCCTTGACCAATCAGAGAAGGGAGTGAGGGGGTTGCCTAAAATTAAATTCTATTCTTTTCGCTACAAAGTCGCTTGTATTTAGATGGGGGATCCGACTTGGAGGCGGCTTCTATTCAATTCTATGGGCAGAAGTCGGATAGAAGTCGCCTAGAAGTAGTACAGGAACCTTTTCTGAAGTCGCTCCTACTTCAGTAGTGTACATTAAGACGACTCCCATTCATTTCAATGGGTTTTCAGATGTCAAGCGACTTGAGGTGACTCAAGTCGGAGCGACAGTCGCCCCTGTGTAAATGGGGCCTTAAAGGACAAATTGTTACAATGTATCTCTTGTCTTTATCTTCCAGCGCTGAGGAATGTGCTGAAGAATGTAGAACGTTCTCCGGCTTTTTTTTTTTGACAGCTCTGGTAGGTGATTCGACTTCAGGGGCGACTCACAGCACGACTTCAGAGCGATTTGCAAGCAATTTCTGTAATAGAAGTCAATGCAAGTCGCCCCCAAAGTAGTACAGGAAACTTTTTCTAAGTCGGAGTGACCTGAGTCTCTCCTATTAGAACGGTTCCATTGCACTGCATGGGGAGCGACTTGTCAGGCGACTTAAGTCACCCTGCACTGTTTACACAGAATCGAGGAATGTCGGGTGTAGATTGTGAGGGGGGTTGAATCGGGATTGCGATCTTATAACGATTAATCGTGCAGCTCTACCGTGCGGGCTGATGCAGGGTTCAAGATTGCGCTCTGATCTGTGTATCGGATCCAAACAGATATGCACTCTAGACCCCAAAATTTTGTCAAAAATCTGTTGAAATGCCTGGGGAATGCAAAATGTAGGTGGGTTTGGAGATTTTTTAAAAATCCTTTAACCACTTAGGGATCGCCCCACGTAGATTTACTGCAGCAGGGCGGCCCTTAAGCGCAAAATGTCAAAATCACGTACCTGTCTGTGATTGTTGACTCTGGGGCTGCGCTCCCGCTGTGATTGGCCGCCGGAACCCACTGAACGTCCATGGGAGAGACAGACCGGTGGTCTGCCTATGCAAACAAGGCAGACAGCTGTTCTGTCACAGAGGGAGAGAGAGATCTGTGATTCCTGCTAATCAGAAACACGGATCTCTCTCTCCAGGGAACACATTTAACCCATTGATCGCCTCTGATGTTAACCCCTTCCCTGCCAGTGTCATTAGTACAGTGACAGTGCATTTTTTTAGCAATGATCACTGTATTGGCGACACTGGTCCCCAAAAAGTGTCACTTAGGGTCAGATTTGTCCAGGGGAGGGCTGGGCCAGGGGGCAGGGTGGCAATTGCCCCCCAGGCCACCCTAACTTACATTCAAAATGGCCGACGGTCGCTGCCCACTCACACTTTTTTTTTCTTGTGGAGGAAGGAAGCAGGGGCCAGGGGCGCAGCCAACAACTAACTGCAGCAAACAGGGGGGGCACCCAGGGCCGGCTGTGCTGATAGGCACTGGCGAGCCTACATGATGGGCACTGATCAGGTTGCATTTGATAGGCACTGGTGAGGCTGCATTGATGGGCACTGGTGTGGCTGCATTGATGGGCACCGATGAGGCTAAGCTGATGGGCACTGATGAGCTGCATTGATGCATTATTTTTGTTAAAGCTCCTTTGTTGCTATTAACATTAAATTATGTTACCACATTGTATCATATTTGTCTTGCTTCATATCATAACATCAATATCCTTTCTAAAACCAGGTGGGCATGGATGGTGAGCTGATTTGGTGGTTCAATGGGCCACTTGACTGGACTTGCCCCCCAGGCCTAAGGCTGCCAGCCCACCCCTGGATTTGTCCTCCACAATGTCGCAGCCCCGCTAAAAATCACTGAACGCTGCCATTACCAGTAAAAACAATAAAAAATATGAAAAGTCCATAAACCTATCCTATAAGACCGTTTTTCAAAGATTAATAATATTGTTTGAGAATTTTTATGAGAATTTTTCTATTTCTAGCTAATTGGTGTTCTTATAAGGAATATATCCTTTGTGGACTTTGCCCCCTCATATCGCACAGTTTATTGTATAGAGATATGAGGCAACTTTTCATGTTTTTTAATTTTACATTTTAGCGCAGCTTTGTTCCTTTTGTAAATCTACCCCACAGTTTGTCGACGCTATAAATTTTGTGCAAACCAATCAATATGCGCTTATTGGGATTGTTTTTATCAATAATATGTAGCATAATACATATTGGCCAAAATTGATAAAGAAATTCGATTTTTTACATTTTTTATTGGATATATTTTATAACAGAAAGTAAAAAATATTGTTTTTTTTTTTTTTTCAAAATTGTCGCTATTTTTTTGATTATAGCGCAAAAAAATAAAAACCGCAGAGGTGATCAAATACCACCAAAAGAAAGCTCTATTTGTGGGGAAAAAAGAACATAAATTTTATTTGGGTTCAATGTCACACGGCCGTGCACTTGTCAGATAAAACAACACAGTGCCATATCACAAGAAATGGCCTGGTCAGGAAGGGGGTAAATCCTTCCGGAGCTGAAGTGGTTAAAGCGGTATTAAACCCAAAAATAAGAATGTAATTCATTGAAGATTACCAATCCTTAGATGTGGTGGCTACATTAGTTTTCTTTTTTTTTCAGGCTTTTTTCCCCCACTGTTTTCACCTGGTGATCTTACCAGTAACACACCTCCTGTATTAGGCCTGATTCACACCTATGCAGATTTAGTGCTTTTTGTATTTTGCAGACTTGCACTGCAGTCCATTTAACATGGTTTCCTATGGAACACATTCTGCAGTGCAAATCTGCAAAATGCAAAAAGCACTAAAAATGGAATCAGGCCTTTGAGTGCTTCCACTCCGGATGAAGGAGCACAGGGGGCACCTTTAGACAGCAGCATTGTCAGCCTGGGGGAGTGTTCGATGTACTAGCAGGTTTAAAGGCACTAACAAATTGAAACTGAACTTGAACACTTTGTACAGCAAATAGTTATTTTTCTTTTGGGTTAACAGAAGTAACTTTAACAGAAGTCAATGCAAGTCGTGATGAAGTCGCCCAAAAGTAGTGCAAAGTGGTCGGAGCAACTTTGTTGTTCAGTTTTAGATGGGTTGTCTCATCCCTGTAACTGCAACGAGAGCTTGTCCTTGTGAAAAACAAGACTTACTGGCTGGATCGCCAGGTGAAAATAGAAGAAAGAAAGGCAAAAAAAACCAAAGGCAGCCATCACATCTAAAAACTGGTAAGCTGCAATATAATAAATGTTGGCTTTTAAGTTTAAAGCGGAGTTCCACCCAAAAGTGGAAGGTGACCCCCGACATGCCACAATTGGCATGTCTTTTTATTGGGGGGTGACCAGGGACCCTGTTTTCACAGGGTCCCAGGTCCACTTCCTCCCCTGGCGCCGTGGCTTAGGCAGGTCACAAGGCACAGCATGACTTGCGCATGCGCAGTGCGCACCCGGCTTTGAAACCAAAGCAGGGTGCCCACACCTATGATGCTGGCGCCGCCGAGGGGAGGGGGCGAAGAGAGAGCCCTCGGGGCAACCGCATCGCTGGAGGGAGGGACAGGTGAGTGTCCGATTGTTAAAAGTCAGCAGCTACACTTTTTGTAGCTGCTGACTTTTACATGGGTGGAACTCCACTTTAACGCTGTTTTCACTACTTGCCACCAAATCATGTACCTGTATGTGATTGGGTTCAAGTGGTTATACTGGGGTTATGGCTGCAGCTGTCAGCCATAACCCTGGTATTTATTTTTTCAGCAGATGATGCTCTTCATCTAAAAGCAATGCTAGCGGCTGGTTAGCTGCTGGATTGCTTTTACAGTGTCTCTCTGGGCTCTCCCGTGTGAATGGGGAGCTCAGTATCTGATCCAGGGGTGCTGCCGGGTTATCATAGAGCTGGCCGAGGAGCATAAGGCCATCTCTATGGTCTAGGACAGAGGTCTCCAAACTACGGCCCAGCAGCCAGATGTCCACTGACACCAGCAATGGGACCCTATTCCTTCCACTAACACCAACGATGGGACACTATTCCTCCCAATGACACTAATGATGGGGCACTATTCCCCCTACTGACACTAATGATGGGGCACTATTCCCCCTACTGACACCAACAATGGGGCACTATTCCTCCCACTGACACCAACAATGGGGCATTATTCCCCCCACTGACACCAACGATGGGGCACTATTCCTCTTATTGACACCAATGATGGGGCACTATTTCTCCCACTGACACCAATGATGGAGCACTATTCCTTCCACTGACATCAACGATGGGGCACTATTCCCCCCATTGACACCAACGATGGGGCATTATTCCCCCCACTGACACCAATGATGGGCCACTATTCCTCCCATTGACACCAACGATGGGGCACTATTCCTTCCACTGATATCAACGATGGGGCACTATTCCTTCCACTGATATCAACGATGGGGCACTATTCCTTCCACTGATATCAACGATGGGGCACTATTCCTTAAACTGACAAGCCAGTTTCCTCTTAAATGCGCAACGCTTCTGGAGCCCCCTCAACCTGCCAGGTTGAGAATCCTGGTCCATCCCTACCATTTAGACCCTGCCAGGGAAACGCTCTGCCACATATCCTTCCCTGTTTCGACCCCGGAGGGGGCGTAACACACCGAACCACACCAAACCACTCACTTGAGTGGGGCACCTCTGTGCCAGCTGACCGCGGCGTGGGCCCACTCTTTCTTTTGTGTGTGTTTCCTGGGTACCTGTTTCCGGCCCCCAGGTTTCCCACTACTTCTCTCTGCATTTCTCCTCCATGCCCCTGTCTCTGGAACCCTATGAGGTTCATCACCTAAACCTATTCCTGAACTGGTGTCACCAGTCTCCTGAATTACATCCATCTGAGCCCCGGTCAGGATCTCTGCTGTTTCCTGGTCCACGCTTGGCCCTTCCATCTCACGTGGTTTGTCCGCTGGTGCAGCCAAAGCGCCCTTCACCAACACCAACAGCTGATCAGCACCACCGTGGACCATAGCCGCAGAAATGCCTTCCACCTGGCTGTTAGGAGGTAACACCTCTGACATTCCTGACACCTTTTTCTAGAGCCTCTTCCACATACTACTCTTGCAGGAAGTAATTGAGCATCAAACCTAGAGGCAACTGTTAACACCAGCAAGAAATTCAGCAATACCCCATTTCTGTCTTGTTTCACCTTGTTTAGTACAGCCTGCCATTCAGAGCACTATTCCTCCCACTGACACCAATGATGGGGCACTATTCCTCCCACTGACACCAACAATGGGGCACTATTCCTCCCACTGACACCAACAATGGGGCACTATTCCTCCCACTGACACCAATGATGGGGCACTATTCCTCCCACTGACACCAACAATGGGGCACTAATCCTCCCACTGACACCAACAATGGGGCACTATTCCTCCCACTGACACCAACAATGGGGCACTATTCCTCCCACTGACACCAAAGACAGACCACTATTCCTCCCACTGACACTAACGATGGGGCACTATTCCTCCCACTGATACCAATGATGGGGCACTATTCCTCCCACTGACACCAATGATGAGGCATTATTCTTCCCACTGACACCAATGATGGGGCACTATTCCCCCCACTGACACCAACGATGGGGCACTATTCCCCCCCACTGACACCAACGATGGGGCACTATTCCTCCCACTGACACCAATGATGGGGCACTATTCCTCTCACTGACACCAATAAAGGGGAACTATTCCTCCCACTGACATCAACGATGGGGCACTATTCTTCCCACGGACACCAACGATGGGGCACTATTCCTTCCACTGACACCAATGATGGGGCACTATTCCAACCACTGACACCAATTATTATTATTATACAGGATTTATATAGTGCCAACAGTTTGCGCAGCGCTTTACAATATGAGGGCAGACAGTACAGTTACAATACAATACAGGAGGAATTGGAGGGCCCTGCTCGTTAGAGCTTACAATCTAGAAGGGAGGGTCAAGTGAAACAAAAGGTAATAACTGTGGGGGATGAACTGATGAAGAAAACGAAAATACATTTGTTAGGTGTGGGTAGAATAAGCTTCTCTGAAGAGTAGGGTTTTTAGGGATCGTCTAAAAGCTAGCAGAGTAGGAGATACTCGGACAGGTTGGGGTAAGGAGTTCCATAGGATTGGAGAGGCTCTGGAAAAGTCCAATGATGGGGCACTATTCTTCCCACTGGCACCAATGATGGGGCACTATTCCGACCACTGACACCAATGATGGGACACTATTCCTCCTGCTGGTACCAACGATGGGGCACTATTCGGACCACTGACACCAATGATGGGGCACTATTCTTCCCACTGACACCAACGATGGGGCACTCTTCCGACCACTGACACCAATGATGGGACACTATTCCTCCCACTGGTACCAACTACGGGGCACTATTTTTCCAACCGACACCAACAATGGGGCATTCTTGAGGCCCCATTCACACCTGAGCGTTTTGTAGCCTGAAGCTACAAAACGCTGGAGGGGAAAAAATCAATGATTCTCTATGGAGATGGTTCACATCTCCACTCAAAAACGCCTGAAGCCAAAAGCCTGAAAACGCCTGAAGCTCAAACAAGTTCTGGAAGTATTTTTGTAGCTTGATTTGGACGTTTTTGTATTTTTTTACATTGCTTACTTTTTGACCTGTACAAAATTGCGGTAAAAAAAAACCGCGGCAAAATCGCGGTAAAAATCGCGTGTATTTCTGCCTGAAAACGTGACACCCAGGTGTGAATGCAGCCTTACTCCCATTGCTGGGAGTAAACGGTTTGCGCACCACACATGTGAGGTTTGGTCATGAATGCTATAACTCCGGGGACATAACTTATCATCAACTCTAAAATGAAAACCTTTAAAGGAAAAGTCGCCTCTGGATTATTTTGGGTACCGTCGTTTTTTGCGATTTCACAGGCTCGCGCTGTTTTAAGGCTTGACATGTTGATCATGTATTTACTCAATGCAACCCCATCTTTTATATTAAGGCCTCATACACACGGGCTTTTTGACGCCACGTTAAGGGGCGTTTTTTGCAGCTCTCCATGTTATTCAATGGCCCTCTAAAAACGCCGGCGTTTTTGAGCAGTAGAGGGCGTCAGCGTTAGTGAGATGTTTCTAGAACGCGGGACCAGTACGTTCTGAGGCTGTAGCGTTTTGGCATTTTTTTTTACACTAATCGGCAAAACGCTCACTAACGCCCGCTAATGCCGTACCGGCGCTAACTGGCGTTTTTTGGTTGAAAAATACCAGAGGACTGATTTTTTTAAAAAAAACGCCTATTGACGCCGAGGCTCACTAATGCTCACTAACGTCGATGCAAAACGCCACAAAAAAGCTGATTTTTTTCAGACGCCCGTGTGTATGAGGCCTTAATATTATATAGCACAAAAAATTTGCATAATAATTTGTTCCTTTGTGTGCAAACCCCGCTTGCTCATTTTTACCTACAGGTACGGCTATAATAAGGATTACCTGTAGGTAAAATGAATATTCCCTAAACTGTGCCGTTTAGATATTCACCCTGCATGCAGCCACTGACATCACTGGCGCACGCTCTCTGTAGGTCCGGATACCTTGCCGGAACTTCAGAGCTTTGTGCCGGAACCAAGGGCTCCTGTGCGCATGCGTGGGAGTGACGTCATCGCGGCTTCGGCCAATCACATAGCCGGAGCACATGAACCCGGAAGAAAGACTGGGGGAAGATGTCAGCCCTCTCAGCTGTGACATTACAGCACTGGAGGGCTTCATTCCAAGGTGAGTATTATAGAATGTGCTAGTATGCAATGCATACTACTACATTAGGCCATTGCCTTGCAGGTTTGTTTTTTTTTTTCAACATTCACTTTAAAGTTCAATTTAGTGCATCTTTCCTAAAAATACGCTATATTACCAAAATTATTGGGATGCCTGCCTTTACACGCATATGAACTTTAATGGCATCCCAGTTTTAGTCCGTAGGGTTCAACTCTTCTGGGAAGGCTGTCCACAAGGTTTAGGAGTGTCTATGGGAATGTTTGACCATTCTTCCAGAAGCACATTTGTGAGGTCAGGCACTGATGTTGGATGAGAAGGCCTGGCTTGCAGTCTCCACTCTAATTCATCCCAAAGGCGCCAGTTAAGTTCCTGCACTCCAAATTTGCTCATCCATATTGTTATGGACTTTGCTTTGTGCCCATCAGTGCCATCTCATCAGTGCCCGTCAGTGCAGCCTCATCAGTGCCCGTCAGTGAAGGAGAAAATGTACTTATTTACATAATTTTATAACATAAAGAAAAATGGGGGTTTTTTTTTCAAAATTTTTTGTCTTTTTTAATCTGTTTAGCAAAAAAGAAAAAAACCCAGTGGTGATCAAATACGATCAACAGAAAGGGCAGGGTGGCATGACCGTGCAATTGTCATTTAAAGTGTGACAGCGCTGAAAGTTGGCCTGGGCAGGAAGGGGGTAAAAGAGCCCAGTATTGAAGCAGTTAAAGTTAATGTACATATAAAGGCAGGCGTCCCAATACTTTTGATAATATAGTGTATATATGTACTCTATAAAAGCTGTGCATATATCGTGCAACATAAAAAAAAAATATATAGCATCTGACACCATTTTATTTTATTTATTTTTTTATCTTTTTATGTATATATGTAAAAAAAAAATCACAGAAAAAAAGCGACCCATTCTTCTTAGAGAATGCTAAGCTGTAATGTGAACTCCAGATGGATGTGCGAGGGGGGGATAGCTCAGGTCTGTGTCTGGATATTACAGGCAGGAATACTAGTGGGGGATGAAGTTGGTTGCAGGCAGTCATTGCATGTCTGGGGACGTGGCATCCCCCCCACCCCCCTGATCTCAGCTGTGAAATCTGAACTGTGCAGCCACAATACAATGAATGATTGAGAGCGAGGAGGCACACAGCCACCTACACACACTTTCCCTGAAGGAGCACTGGGCAGGACTCAGAAACTTTATATAAACTTATTCCAAGGACTTTCCTGATCTTTAATGACATACAAAAAAACCAGACTTCCATCTATAAAAACTGACAGTTCACTATGACTTTTATTATTATATAACATCCTCATTTATTATTAGATATGACTTTTATTATATAACATCCTCATTTATTATTAGATGTCTTTTATTATTATTATATAACAACCTAATTTATTATTAGATATGGCTTATTATTATAGAACGTCCTCATTTATTATTAGATATGACTTATTATTATATAGCATCCTCATTTATTATTAGATATGACTTATTATTATATAGCATCCTCATTTATTATTAGATATGACTTATTATTATAGAACATCCTCATTTATTATTAGATATGACTTATTATTATAGAACATCCTCATTTATTATTAGATATGACTTATTATTATATAGCATCCTCATTTATTATTAGATATGACTTATTATTATATAACATCCTCGTTTATTATTAGATATGACTTATTATTATATAACATTTTTAGATGTTTTTGCGGCTTTTAGGCCAAGTTTAGACTTGAGACTAAACCTCCGCGCCTCTGAAAAGCAATCTGCGTTTGGATTGCTTTCCAGAAGCATTAAACAGGAAGCGGAGAGGTGATCTGATGCCTCCTTACTGCACATTTTAACCCCGCAATTGCCACACCAACGCTCCGCAACCGCGTGCACTGCAATACAGGTTTCTATCTATAAAAGCGGATGGTCTGCTGTGACTGATATGATGATTATTATTATATTTTTTCTCACTTATCTCTGAACCCCTGGGCCTCTGAAAAGCGATCCACTGTCAGAACACTTTTCAGAGGTGTTCGATGACAGGTGGTGAGGAGGCGATGGGACACCTCCTTACCACCTGTTTTAACCCCGGAATTGCCACACCAACACAAACCTGTGAATTGGCAGGAGTAATGGTTTTTGCTGCAGCATGCCCCCCCCCCCAATGTTCGCTGCAGCTTTGCAGCTTAAGTGGGGGGGGGGGGACCTAAACCCCACGTTTTAACACCCCCAAACCACAAGTCTAAATGAGCCCTTGTTATATAAAATCCATATTTATTATTATATAACATCTCCATTTATTGGTAGATTTTTGTTGTGACTTTGTATATTTTATAACATCCCCATTAAGGGCCAATTCACATTTGTGTGATGCCAGACATGGCATGTGATTCGCAACGCATTGCTGTGCAGATCCCATGCAATGTCTGTGCGATGCTAATTCAGCCATACAAACTGTATGGCTGAATTCTCACTGCATTCGGACCGAACTCCTGCAGTACCCCTTTTTTTTTGTCCGCGTCAGAATCGGATCTCATGGGTGTTCACACCTATGCGATCCGATTCTGCAAATCACACTGCGTTTTGCAAACTCAATGCAGGGTGTCGTTAACTTAACATACACTCCGTAATCAGTTTGCATGAACAGATTTGCACCGCATATAGTGTGAAGCGAGCCTAAGGCTCCATTCACACCTGAGCGTAGCTCAGCGACAGCTGATGCAGCTCATATTTTTTTAGCATTTTTAGTGGAGCGTTTTTGGAGCGGCACCATTCATTTGAATGGGCCTCCCTCCGCTCCAAAGAAGCTCATGTACCAAATCTTGCCACAGAATCAGGAGCATTTGACATTGCGTTCTATGTCGCAACTGTAGCACGTTTTTGACGCTCGACAATCGTGGCAAAAATCACACCGCGTTTGGGGTGCCATTAAGAAATAATGGCATGGCAGATGCGCCCAACGTTTTGCCGCGATTCTGCCAGCGATTCTAATCACCTAGGTATGAACACAGCCTTACTGTTATATATTTTTGTGATTTCTAATATTATATAACATCTTAATTTATTATATTTTTTGCTGTGACTGATTATTATATAGCATCTTCATTTATTATATTTTTGGCAGTGGGTCTTATTATATAAAATCTTCATTTATTATAATTATTATTATACAGTTTATGCAGCGCTTTACAACTTAGGGTAGACAGTACTAATACAATACACTTAAATACAGTAGGAATCCGAGGGCCCTGCTCCTAATGCCCCGTGCACACTATCTGAAAATCGGACGACAGATGTTTTTCGCATGCTAATCTCAGATCGAATCGGAAGAGTTTACTTTAGTCACAAAAATTCTCGCACGACAGAATAAAAAAATCGGAAGCGATGTGATGTGTGCAGTGTATTTGTATTGCATTTTTGAACGACAGCTGTACTGATGAAACGAAAATCGCACGATCGGGCACCGCGCGAGAAAATCTTTCCTGCATGTCCGATCTTGTCCGGACGGAAAACATCGGATGAACTGTCGTGATCGGCTCTTGAAAGCTCTGTACTAATGATCCGATTATCGTACGACCGCATCGAAAGCGGTATTTTCCGTCCGATTTTCAGATAGTGTGTACGGGGCATTAGAGCTTGCAATCTAAGAGGGAAGGTCAAGAGATAAGAACTGTGGGGGATGTGCTGATGGAGAAGATAAATATACAGTTGTTAGGTGGGAGCCAGATAGGCTTCTCTGAAGAGATGAGTTTTCAGGGATCGTCTGAAGGTGGACAAAGTAGGAGAAAGTTGTACAGATTGGGGTAAAGCATTCCAGAGGATGGGAGAGGCTTTGGAGAAGTCCTGAAGGCGAGCATGGGATGAGGTGACAAGAGAGCTAGAGAGCAGGAGGTCTTGGGAGGAGTGAAAAGATCAATTTGGTTGGTATTTTGAGACCAGGTTAGTGATGTAGCTGGGGGCCAGGTTGTGGATGGCTTTATAAGTTATTGTTAGGATCTTGAATTTAATTTAATTTGTTGGTTGAGTGGCAGCCAATGGAGGCATTGACATAGGGGTGTAGCAGATTCCGAGAGTTTTTTTAGGTGGTTGAGCCTGGCGGCAGCATTCATTGTGGACTGAAGTGGGGATAGACTATTTAGAGGTAAGCCAGTGAGGAGCGAGTTGCAGTAGTCGAGGTGAGAAATGACCAGGGAGTGGATTAGTAGCTTTGTGGTGTCATCGGTTAGGAAGGAGCGTATCTTGGAGATGTTGCGGAGGTTGAGGCGGCAAATTTTGGATAGCGATTGGATGTGGGGCTGAAAGGTTAATTGGTAGTCTAGGATTACACCTAGGACCTTGGCGTTGGGGGACGGGTTGATAGTTGAGCCGTTGATTTTGACAGAGAAATCTGGGGAAGTGGCACGTGGGGGAGGAAATATCATAAGCTTGGGTTTAGGATAGGTTGGGTTTGAGGAAGTTAAGCTCGGGTTGGATAGGTTGGGTTTGAGGAAGTGATGTGGCATCCAGGCTGATATGTCTGTTAGTAAGTTGGTGATGTGTGAGGAGACAGATGGAGAGATCTGGGGGGTTGAGAGATAGATTTGTGTGTCATCAGCATAGAGATCATACTGAAAGCCATGGGAGGCAATCAACTGACCCAGGGAGGAGGTGTAGATTGAGAAAAGGAGAGGTCCAAGAACAGAACCTTTGGGGACACCGACAGAGAAAGGAAGAGGAGAGAAGGAAGTAGAATTGTAAGTGACATTGGAGGAGCGGTGGGATAGGTAGGATGAGAACCAGCGAAGAGTACAAATTCGGAGACCAAAGGAGTGGAGTTTTTTGAGGAGGAGGGGGTGGTCCACTGTGTCAAAGGCAGCAGAGAGGTCCAGGAGAAGTATTACAGAGTAGTGTCCATTGGTTTTAGAAGTTAGTAGGTCATTTGTGAGTTTTAACCACTTCCTTACTGGGCACTTAAACCCCCCTCCTGCCCGGACCAGTTTTCAGCACTGTCACTCTTTGAATGACAATTTCGCGGTCGTGCGACGTTGTACCCAAACAAAATTGGCGTCCTCTTTTTCCCCACAAATAGAGCTTTCTTTTGGTGGTATTTTTATTGCGCTATAAAGAGCGACTATTTTGAAAAAAAGGGATTTTATTAAAACTTACCGTAAAATCCCTTTCTCCGAGTTCACTGACAGACGCAGTTCTTCATGACGTGTGGGGTTTATGCTTGTCCCACTAGGAGTTAATTAGGCAGGGAAAAGAACAGCTGGCCCCTCCCACGGGGCCGTCCTCTCTTCCCACATAAACCCTCCACATAGCATAGCTCATCAGTTCATATACAAGCCGTACAGAAACAGAGCGCAGAGGGGTGGGTGCTGCGTCTGTCAGTGAACTCGGAGACAAGGATTTTACGGTAAGTTTTAATAAAATCCCTTTTTCTCCTACCGTTCACTGACAGACGCAGCTCTTCATTGACTGGTGGGGATGTCCCAAAGCTGTGTCAAAAAGAGGGGTGGGTAAACGATAACAACAGTACCCAACAGAACCTCTAAGGAGGCATCAGACGCGCCTACACTGCCGCCTGCAAAACTTTGCGGCCAAAAGCAGCATCCGAGGAGCTAACACATCAATCTTATAAAACTTAGTGAAAGTGTGTACCGAGGCCCAAGTGGCCGCCTTGCACACCTGTGAGACCGAGGCCTGGTGTCTGAAAGCCCAGGAGGTGCTAACAGCCCAGGTAGAATGAGCCGTGACCGGAAAAGGGGGAACCTTGCCCCGAACAGAATATGCGTGGGTCACGGTCTGTCTAATCCAACAAGAGACATTAGCCGACGAGGCCGCCAAACCCTTGCGCGGACGCTCTGTCAGCACAAACAAGGAATCAGACTTCCGAAAGGAAGCTGTAGCAGCTAAATACACTCATAAGGCCCTCACTACCTCCAAGGCATGCAACTCAAATTCTTTTGGGTGCAATGGACGTGGGCACAATGAAGGAAGAACAATATCTTCGTTAATGTGAAAGGAAGAAACCACCTTCGGAAGAATCGAAGGAGAGGGTCGCAAGACCGCCTTGTCCTTGTGCAGGACTAGGTAGGGAGACTTGCACGACAGTGCCGCCAACTCAGACACCCGTCTGGCGGATGTGATGACCACCAAAAAGGCCACCTTCTGCGACAGCAGTTGTAAGGAAATCTCCTTGATTTTTTCATATGGCGGTTTCTGAAGCACAGAATGCATCAAATTCAAATCCCACGGAGCCATCAGAGACCTCACCCGAGGCGCCACATGTCGCACACCTTGTACAAAGGTACGAATCAACAAGTGCGAAGCCAAAGGTCTCTGAAAAAGAATCGCCAGGGCCGATATCTGGCCCTTGAGAGTACTCAAAGCCAGTTTTTTGTTCAGGCCTTGCTGCAAAAAAGTCAGGACCCTGGACACCACATAAGAGCGAGGGTTATGACTCTCCGCCTCGCACCAAGCTATGTAAGCCTTCCAGGTGCGGTGATATATCTTGCAAGAAGTACACTTGCGAACCTTTAACAAGGTAGGGATCAAGGAGTCAGCGACTCCCCTGTCCCTCAGCACCTGGGACTCAATAGCCAGGCCGTCAAAGCCGGCGAGGGTAAAGCAGGGTGCAAGATGGGCCCCTGACACAGTAGATCGCCTCGCAGCGGGAGCCGCCAGGGAATGTCCACCACCATTTGCACCACGTCAACGTACCACGTGCGCCGAGGCCAATCTAGAGCCACCAGGATTATTTGTATTCCCTCCGCTACTACCCTGCGTATCAATCACGGTAGAAGTTTTATCGGAGGGAAGGCGTGCAGAAGGCGATAACGGCCCCAGGGGGCCACAAGAGCGTCCGTGGCCACTGCCAACGGATCCCTCGTTCTGAACACAAAGGTCTTCACCTTGTGATTGAACCGAGACGCCATGAGATCCACGTCCGGCGTCCCCCATCTGCGGCAAATCTGGGTGAACACCTCCGGATGGAGAGACCACTCCCCCTGGTCCAGCGTCTGGCGACTGAGAAAGTCCGCTTGCCAGTTTTCCACGCCTGGATTGTAAATGGCGGAGATTGCCGAAACGTGACGTTTCGTCCAACGCAGTATCAGAGCTGCCTCTGCCGCAGTTGCTGGACTCCTCGTGCCGCCCTGATGGTTCACATATGACACTGCTGTGGCATTGTCCGACTGAATCCGAATCGGACGACCCTGCAACCTCACTGTCCATAATCTGATCGCTCTCAGCTCCAGCACATTGATGGGGAGGCGAGCTTCCTGCGCAGACCAACGGCCCTGGGCAGATAGCTGCCCCAGGATCCCGCCCCAGCCTGAAAGGCTGGCATCCGTGGTGATGATCACCCACTGAAGGGGCAGGAACAACTTCCCCTGAGTCAACGCCGAGTCCCGAAGGCACCAGGTCAGAGAAGCCCTTGGGAGTTCAGGCGGATCAGAAGGTCCAAGGACCGAGGAGACCTGTCCCACTGAGACAGAATCACTCGTTGGAGAAGTCGAGTGTGACTCTGGGCGTAAGGTATCGCCTCGAAAGTCGAGACCATGAGCCCCAGCACCCGCATACAGAATCGTAATGAAGACCGTCGGTGTGACAGGAGGGTTCGCACCGCAGACTGCAGCGACAGCAACTTGGCTGGAGGAAGGAACACCTTCGCCTGCTCTGTGTCCAGAATCAGACCCAGATACTCCAGGCGACGGGATGGAGACACCGTCGACTTCTGCAGGTTGAGCAACCAGCCGAAGTCCTGCAGCGAGGTCATGGTGATCCTCACATTCTCCTCCAGAGCCGAGGCGGACTCCGCTCGCAGGAGCAGGTCGTCGAGGTAGGCTACTACCACAATGCCTCTCTGTCGCAGTAACGCCAGTACCGGAGCTACCAGTTTCGTGAAAACTCGAGGGGCTGAGGCCAGGCCGAAAGGGAGTGCCACAAATTGATAATGGAGGCCCCCCACTGCAAAGCAAAGGAAGCGCTAATGCCGTGGACAAATAGGAACATGGAGATACGCATCCCTGATGTCCAGAGACGCCAAGAGTTCCCCCAGGGCGGCCACAACTGAGCAGATCGATTCCATCCGGAATTTTCGCGCCTTCACATACCGGTTCAGGGCCTTCAGGTCCAGTACTGGCTGGACCCCCCTTTTTTTGGGGACCGCTGGAGGCACTGGCACGATCACCCTTTGGTCCAAGAGTGCTTGGACAGCCCCGAAAAGGGCCTCCCGGCGTGCCTGCGGGAGCCCTAAGTTCGATGGGAAGAACCTGTCTGGGGGTAGAGTGTTAAACTCTATCCTGTACCCGGTGGACAATACTTCCTGGACCCACCGGTCGGAAATGCGAGCAAGCCACCGGTCTGTGAACCCCAGAAGACGTCCTCCCACCGAAGTCCGGGTTGGGGCAGCCCATCAGACGGAGGAGGGCTTGTCCTCCGCCTTTTCGGTTTTTCGCTGGCACTGCCATTTACCGGCCCCTGCAGCGGCCTTACCAGATCGGGTCCCTTTTCCCGCTGCGCCCGGGGCGTGAAAAAACCTCTTCTGACCCGAGGCAGGGGGCCCCTGTCTACGGCGAAACTCACGCCCCCGGGGCTCTGGGAGGACAGTGCTCTTACCTCCTGTGAAATCCTTAATGATCTCATCCAGTTGTGGACCGAATAGACATCCACCTTGAAAAGGGAGGTCTGCGAGGCCTTTCTTGGACGCATGGTCTCCGGACCATGAATGTAACCAAAGAACCCGTCTAAGGATGACGGCAAAAACCGCCATTCTGGACAACATAGGCAGTAAATCCAGGGCCGCGTCACAAAGGTACTTGATACCTTGATGTAAAAAGTCAGCTCTCTGCGGTGCATCCATCAGGCGGCCGCAGTCCAGATCATTCTGGAGCTCCGCCATACGCTCAGACAGATATTGCGCCGCCATGGCAGACGCCAGGGCCGGCCGCAGAGCTGAGCCTGCTACCAGGAAGAGAGCTTTTAACACCACCTCTGTCCGCCTGTCAGCCGGGTCCTTAAAGGCAGGGGCCCCTTCCAGAGGAATGGTCGTCGCCTTATTCAGACGATCTATTGGTGGGTCCTCCACAGGCGATTCCCATTTTTTTAAAACGCTTTCCTCAAAGGGATAGCGAGTGGCAAAACGTTTTGACAGCGAAAAAGAATGCTGCGGACGCTGCCATTCACGATAATCAGATGATCAAAAAATTGATCATAGGGGTAAGCCTTAGGGGCCCTGGGGGGCCTGGTGGACCCGCACACATACACAGAAGTCTGCGATTCGCCATCCTGGCTCAGTCGCAGTGTAGTGCGAACACCAGTGATAATGGCGGAAACCAGCGCTTTTTCACGCGCAGCTGCTGCCCCCTGGTCCTCCTCTCCGTCCGAGGGACCCAGTTCACCGTCAGAGAGGTCCACTGGGGTTCCTTGTGACCCTCGAGGCCATTTCCGGATCAGAGTCCTCCCATGAAGAACAAGGGGGAGGAGGACGCTTCCTAGGGACCTGATGGGCGACATCCGCCCGGGGAAGAAACTTAAGACCGCCCGCAGCTGGTCCAAAAAAGCCCCTTGCGCAGATTGCGCTGCCGCTGAGTCCTCCTCAGCAGGCCCAGCAGTATAATCTGCCATCGTTCTTCCCCCAAAAATCACCCTCAGCAACAAGCAGGTGGATACTTAGTTTGAGGCACCCCCACACCACCGCCCCACAGAACACCAGGGAGACCCAGGAGGACTGCACCCGCCGCCACCAGCACCCACAGGAGAGCCCAGCTATACTTGCTGTTTTGCTGCCTGTAACAGGATCGTCAGAAGAGCTGCGCCGTCAGGAGCACACACCATTCCAAAGAGAAAGCAAAACGTCTGCAGCCAGTTTTTACAGCAGCAGGGGACTCCAATATGGCCGCCGAGTAAACTCTAGAGGCCGAAACCACCTGCAGGGGAACGTGTACTACGGCAAATGGCCGCTCTGAGCGCTAGAGGGAAAGCTCCATATGCCCAGAATGTCCGCGACTAAGGGAAAATGGCGGCAGATCGCCGCATGGCGGCGAAAAATTCCAAAAAGCGGCGCTAATGATCAGGTGCGGGGTGGGGTGGGGGGAAAGGGGCCCCAGGCGCCCCTAAAAAGTGGCTACCAAGAAAATTGCTGGGAGATCGTCTATCCCACCTCCACCCCTAATAAAAGGGGGAGGGGGGAACTCTCACTCACCACTCCTGTTGGGCGTAGCGGGTAGCCACCCGTTTGCAGACCTTCTGCCCCTGCCTGGGCGGGATGCTGCCGGCCGAAGAAAAAACACCCGAACCGGACCGCAATCCGGGACTTGGGCGCAGGTGGGGGCAACCCCAGGCCGCACGCGGGTCCCATACCGCGGGACCGGCTCGCATTGGTCGGCCAGGCCGGGGAAGGTACAGAGTACGAACGACCGTCTATGCCCTGGCCGGCTTCTTGATAGCAGACTTCTTGATAGAAGTAAGTAGTAAAATAAAAATAAAAGAGAAATAATAAGAAAAAAACAGTCACAATCAAGACCGCAAGTCCCCTAAGGGAGCCAGGTCAACTCCTATGCAAACTAGGCATTGAAACTGCTGAGCTATGCTATGGAGAGGGTTTATGTGGGAAGAGAGGACGGCCCCGTGGGAGGGGCCAGCTGTTCTTTTCCCTGCCTAGTTAACTCCTAGTTGGACGAGCATAAACCCCACATGTAATGGAGAGCTGCGTCTGTCAGTGAACGTAAAAGAAAGAAAAGAACAATATTTTTTACTTTTTGCTATAATAAATATCCAAAAATAAAAAAACAAATGTATTCGTCAGTGTAGACCAATATGTATTCTTCGACATATTTTTGGTAAAAAAAAAAAAAAAAAAAAAAAAAATCGCAATCGGCGTATATTGATTGGGTTAAGCAAAAGTTATAGTGCCTACAAACTATGGACATTGGTTTATGGCGTTATTTATTTATTTTTTTTTATTGGTAATGGTGGCGATCTGCGATTTTTATCGGGACTGCGATATTGCGGTGGACTTTCTTGACACTTTTTTGGGACCATTGACATTTATACAGCGATCAAATCTAAAAATAGACACTGATTACTGTATGAATGTCATTGGCAGGGAAGGGGTTAAAAGTGTTCCCTGGGTGTGTTCTAACTGTGGGGGGGGGCGAGGTTGACAGGGACATGACAGATCTAACTGATCCCAGTGACAGGGATCAGTAGATCTGGCATGCCCCCCCTCACAGAACGGGGAACCGCCGTGTTTACATCGGCGGTTCTCCATTCCGGCTCTCTGTGAGGAGATCGCGGGTCTCTGGCGGACATCTGGTTCGCCTGACCCACGGGCACGATCACGCGGTGTGCGGCAGCGTGCACCAACGGCCTCGACGGGAGCGCGCTCAGCACGAGCCAAGTGGGAGGACGTCTATTGACGGCCTCCCAGCATTTTAGAGCCGCGCTGTAGCCGAACCATCCACTCCTTAGGGCTCTTTCACACACGGATCGTTTGGATCCGCCTGTCAATTTTTCAGGCGGACCCGAACGGACGATCCATTGTCCGCTATGGAGCAGTGGATGTCAGCGGTGACATGTGCGCTGACACCCGATCCGCCAGAAACAGACGGATGGAAGCCCTATTTTCCATCCACCTGGCGGATCGGATGGGATGAACACGGACAGACGGTCCGTGTTCATCCGATTCTCCATAGAGGAGAATGGAGCTCTGACAGGTCTGTGCAGAGACTGTCCTGTCATCCGCCGGATCAGCGGGGATCAGCGGATGGATCCCCGTTGAGCAGTGGAGCCCGTCAAAACGGGCTCCGTGGGTGTGAAAGAGCCCTTACTGTGGGACCTTATATAGACAGGTATGGGCCTTTCCAAATCATGTCCAATCAACTGAATTGACCACACATGGACTCCAATCAAATTGTAGAAACATCTCAGTGATGATCAGTGGAAACAGAATGCACCTGAGCTCAATTCTGAGTGTCATGGCAA
Organism: Glandirana rugosa; assembly: GCA_018402905.1. Taxonomy (NCBI): domain Eukaryota; kingdom Metazoa; phylum Chordata; class Amphibia; order Anura; family Ranidae; genus Glandirana; species Glandirana rugosa. The sequence goes on from BLSH010269069.1 coordinate 153,602, forward strand.
AGGTTGTGAACACTGTACTTATGTAAGTTTGATTTTTTTTTTTCCTTTTTTTTATTTAAATAAATTTGCAAAGATTTCAAACTTCTTTCACGTTGTCATTATGGGGTATTTTTTTGTAGAATTTTGAGGAAAATAATGAATTGAATCCATTTTGGAGTAAGGCTGTAAAATAACAAAATGTGGAAAAGTGAAGCGCTGTGAATACTTTCTGGACGCACTGTGGGGGGGGGGGGGGGGG
>BLSH010269069.1:158900-173686 GCA_018402905.1 Glandirana rugosa
GGGGAGTAACCACAGTCACCCTCCTTACACCAATGAGGGGCACTATTCCTCACCCTGACACCAATGAGGGACACTATTCCTCCCACTGACACCAATGAGGGGCACTATTCCTCCCACTGACACCAATGAGGGGCACTATTCCTCCCACTGACACCAATGAGGGGCACTATTCCTCCCACTGACATCAATGAGGGGCACTATTCCTCCCTCTGACACCAATGATGGGGCACTATTCCTCTCTCTGACACCAATGATGGGGCACTATTCCTCCCACTGACACCAATGATGGGGCACTATTCCTCCCACTGACACCAATGATGGGGCACTATTCCTCCCACTGACACCAATGAGGGGCACTGTTCCTCCCACTGAAGTCTGGAGACCCCTGGGTTAGTGCATTGCATTAGTCAGTACTCCCTGCACCCCAGCCATGGTGCCCTCACCTTGAAGTAGGTGTAATGCAGGTACTGGTAGGGGTCTCTTCTCTGGAAGGCTTGGAGGGTCTCCTTGTCTGGGTAGGGTTGCTGGAAGACTGGAAGGGTGGCCTTACACTTCCTTAGGCACACAGCCTTGGAAAGAACCCTTCCGAACAGCCTGAGCTCCATCCTCCAGTCCTGCTTGGCCTCCAGCCCCCCGTCCTCCTCGTCCTCCAGCCCAGGGATGGAGGTCTCCTTGGAGCAGCTGTGTCCGCAGAACTCCTCGCTCTCCTGGAGGAGGCGGTGAAGCCTCAGGCTGGACTCCAGCGCTTTGGTGGCCTCCTTCCAGGACTGAGCCTCGTAGAGCTGCATGGCTTGGCCATAGGTGGTCTGCAGAGGTCGGAGCTCGGATCGGGGGAAGCCTCGGAAGCTGTATTGTTCATACTGAGCCCCACACAGGAGCAGGGAGCTCCAGAGGAGGAGCAGGAGCATGGGAGAGGCCATCAGAGAACTTCTCCAAACTTCTATGAGGACTGAGACTAATGCGAAGAGGGAGGGCTGAGAGCTCACTGCCAGCCTGGCTGGGACACATAAAAGGACCTCTTCCAGGGACACCTCTCTGCTGGGGACTACATCGGGAGCTCCTCCTGGGGTCACATCAACCTTAGAGATAGACCCTCAGATCCAGCTTCGTCCACTTCCATGCTCTGCACCCTTCAGGAGCTCATCTTCTGCCCAGAAAGAAGGGTGACCAATACCTGGGTGCTAGCTGAGCTCTATGTGGACTTGTGCCCACCCTCTGCAGAAATCCCTGCTGGATCCCACTGGGTCCTAAAATCCCAAACTTCACAATCACAGCATAGAGCTTTGACCTATGTCATTAGTGTCCAACTTTTTAGACTTTATCTTCTGCCCAGAAATGGGGTGACCCCCTACCTGGGTGATGTCTGAGCTGTATGTGGACTTGTGCCCACTCTCTTCAGAAATCCCTGCTGGATCCCACTGGGTCCTATCATCCCAAACTTTCCAATCACAGCATAGAGCTGTATTCTATGTCATTAGTGTCCAACTTTTTAGACTTTATCTTCTGCCCAGAAATGGGGTGACCCCTACCTGGGTGATGTCTGAGCTGTATGGGGACTTGTGCCCACTCTCTTCAGAAATCCCTGCTAGATCCCACTGGGTCCTATCATCCCAAACTTTGCAATCACAGCATAGAGCTTTATTCTATGTCTTTAGTGCTAAACCTTTTAGACTTTATCTTCTGCCCAGAAATGGGGTGACCCCTACCTGGGCGCTGTATGAGCTGTATGTGGACTTGTGCCCACCCTCTCCAGAATACCCTGCTAGATCTCACTGGGTCCTAAAATCCCAAACTTCACAATCACAGCATAGAGCTTTATTCTATGTCATTAGTGTCCAACTTTTTAGACTTTATCTTTTGCCCAGAAATGGGGTGACCCCCTACCTGGGTGATGTCCGAGCTGTATGTGGACTTGTGCCCACCCTCTCCAGAAATCCCTGCTGGATCCCACTGGGTCCTATCATTCCAAACGTTACAATCACAGCATAGAGCTTTATTCTATGTCTTTAGTGCTCAACTTTTTAGACTTTATCTTCTGCCCAGAAATGGGGTGACCTCTACCTGGGCGCTGTATGAGCTGTATGGGGACTTGTGCCCACCCTCTCCAGAATACCCTGCTGGATCTCGCTGGGTCCTAAAATCCCAAACTTCACAATCACAGCATAGAGATTTATTCTATATCATTAGTGTCCAACTTTTTAGACTTTATCTTCTGCCCAGAAATGGGGTGACCCTTACCTGGGTTATGTCTGAGCTGTATGGGGACTTGTGCCCACTCTCTTCAGAAATCCCTGCTAGATCCCACTGGGTCCTATCATCCCAAACTTTACAATCACAGCATAGAGCTTTGACCTATGTCATTAGTGTCCAACTTTTTAGACTTTATCTTCTGCCCAGAAATGGGGTGACCCCCTACCTGGGTGCTAGCTGAGCTCTATGTGGACCTGTGCCCACTCTCTTCAGAATTCCCTGCTGGATCTCACTGGGTCCTAAAATCCCAAACTTCACAATCACAGCATAGAGGTTTATTCTATGTCATCAGTGTCCAACTTTTTAGACGTTATCTTCTGCCCAGAAATGGGGTGACCCCTACCTGGGTGCTGTATGAGATGTATGTGAATGTGTGCCCACCCTCTCCAGAATACCCTGCTAGATCTCACTGGGTCCTATCATCCCAAACTTTACAATCACAGCATAGAGCTTTATTCTATGTCATTAGTGTCCAACTTTTTAGATTTTATCTTCTGCCCAGAAATGTGGTGACCCCTACCTGGGTAATGTCTGAGCTGTATGGGGACTTGTGCCCACTCTCTTCAGAAATCCCTGCTAGATCTCACTGGCTCCTATCATCCCAAACTTCACAATCACAGCATAGAGCTTTATTCTATGTCTTTAGTGCTCAACCTTTTAGACTTTATCTTCTGCCCAGAAATGGGGTGACCTCTACCTGGGTGCTGTATGAGATGTATGTGGACTTGTGCCCACCCTCTCCAGAATACCCTGCTAAATCTCACTGGGTCCTAAAATCCCAAACTTCACAATCACAGCATAGAGCTTTATTCTATGTCATTAGTGTCCAACCTTTTAGACTTTATCTTCTGCCCAGAAATGGGGTGACCCCTACCTGGGTGATGTCTGAGCTGTATGGGGACTTGTGCCCACCCTCTCCAGAATACCCTGTTGGATCCCACTGGGTCCTATCATCCCAAACTTTGCAATCACAGCCATAGGTGTGCCAGCCTATTGCATTAGGGTGTGCACCCCAAAGCTCAAACACAGAGCAACAGAGGCAGTGGTTAGGGGTGTATGCATACCACGGTTGCAACACCAAGCTTCGCAGCCATGGCAGAAATTATTTTTTTCTAATATTTTTTTAGAATTTTATTTCTTTTACATTTTTTTTAGATATTTATTTATTTGCATTTTTAACTAACTTGTTGTGGCTGTGTGGAAATATCAGGGGTCTGAACAGATTTCTAAAAATCTATTTTTTTTAAATCAGAATACATTTAAGACACAGAAAAGGGACTAATAGCATACATTAATCAGTCCCTTTCTTTGGAGCTTCAGCTGCACAGATGAATGAATAGGAAGCGCTCACAAACTTCCTATTCATTCACAAACTGAAGCATAGTAAACTCTGTTTACTATGCTTCAGAGATGAATTCACACAGGAGCAATCGGTACCAATTGTTCACTGTGTTCATTCACAAAAGGAAGGGGTTCTCCATCTTGAAACATCCCCGTTTGCCCATAGCAGCTGCCAGCAGGAGAGGAGGGAAGCCGGAAGCACTGCAAGGGAAAGGGGCACACAGGTGGCCTGGACAGTAGGTGGATGGGGGCACAGATGCTAGCACTGATCCTCCTGCAGTGCAGCTGTAGGAAGGGAGAGGAGGAAAAACTGGCAGTGCTGTAGGTGGAGGAGCATAAGGATTGATGTCTGCAATAAGACCCAAGCCCACTTTTATAACCTGATAGGGCCTGGGCCTGGTACAGGAGGGCTGGCTGCACTGCCCCATTAGCCCATTAGCAGCCCTGGTGCACAGGGTGATTAGGGTGTGCCCAGGCACACCTGGCACACCCTGTGCACACGCCTATGATCACAGCATAGAGGTTTATTCTATGTCTTTAGTGCTCAACCTTTTAGACTTTATCTTCTGCCCAGAAATGGGGTAACCTCTACCTGCGTGCTGTATGAGATGTATGTGGATGTGTGCCCATCCTCTCCAGAATACCCTGCCAGATCTCACTGTGTCCCAAAATATCAAAACGTCACAATTTATGGTGGTCAGCTTTTAGGATTTCATCTTCTGCCCAGAAATGGAGTGACCAGTGCCTGGGTGCTGTCTGAGTTGTATGTGGACTTGTGCCCACCCTCTCCTGAATACCCTGCTAGATACCACTGGGCCCTAAAACCTCACAATCACAGCACAGATGTTTACTCCATGTTATTGGTGCTCATCCTTTAAGATCGCATCTTCTGCCCATAAATGGAGTGACTAGAATCTGGGTGCTGGGTGAACTGTATGTAAACTTGTGCCCACCCCTAAAACCCCAAACTTTACAATTACATCCAGGGCTGCTGATAGAAATCGCAGGGCCCTGTACAGACTACCTGACAGCCCCCCCAAGAAAATATTACAGCTATATTTCACTAAAAATACAATAAAGATATTAGCAGACACAAATACAACATAACTAAATATAAAAGATAAAACTGAGTTAATAAGTAAAAATGAAGATGACATAGAAAAAAAAAAATATATACAGACTCCGGGATCAGAGGGACAGAAACAAAGTGAGGCTCCATGCACACTGGGCTTAAAAAAAACTAATTTTTTGTACAAAGTTTAGATGAGTTTAACCTTTTTTTTTCTGCCAGTAAGCTCCAATCAGAAACGCAAACCAGAACGTTTTTTTTCTGCCTCTAAACGCTGAGCTCAAAATATGCCTGTAATCGTCCTAATGTGCATGCGCACATAGGATAACACCAAGCTGCTTCTACAGGCAGAACACAAAACTCTTGAAGAAGCAGAGATTTTTAAGCCAGTGTGCATGGAGCCTAAGTTACAGAGATAAACTCAGGAGCAGAAATAACCTTAGAGCCAGTGCTGAGGGGGGGGGTCCCACACAGGGGGGGTATTAGTGTAGGACGACTGTCTCAATTGGCAGATAAAAGCTTGCAGCAGGGAGAGGGGAGGAGAGCAGCTTTCATCTGCTGGAGGAAAAGAGGCACAATTGTCGTCTGTCACTAATCTCCCTCCCTGTGTGGGCCCCCTTGTGTGCTCGGGCCCCGTACAACAGGGCTGGTGGCCCCCCCATCAGCGGCCCTGATTACATCATAGAGGTTTAGTCTATGTCAGTGGTGGTGAACTTGTTTATTCTACACTATGTCAGTGGTTGTAAACTTTTACTTACCTTCATTTACTCTTTGTCATTGGTTCTCATCCTTTAAGATTGCTTCTTCTGCCCAGAAATGGGGTGACTAGTGTCTGGGTGCTGGGAGAGCTGTATGTTGACTTGTGCCCATCCTGTCCAGAGCTCATTTCTAGGCCTCACTGGGTCCTAAAATCCCTAAACTTCACAATCACAGCATAGAGGTTTATTCTATGGCAGAGTTGTTCAACTTTTTAGACTTTATCTACTGCCCAGAAATTTGGTGACCAGTACCTGGGTGCCGGGCGAGCTGTAGGTGAACTTGTGTCCATCCTGTCAACAAAAAACCTTTGGGTCATTGGGTTCTAAAATACCAAAACTTCGCAATCGCAGTGTAAGGCTGGGTTCACACCTATGCGAATTGGATGCGGCTTAAACCGCATCCAATTCGCAGGACACTTGAAAACACATTGTTTTCAATGTGTCCAGTTCACATCTGTGCGGTGCATTCGCACTCCGCATTGCACAAAAACCGCACACGTTTTTTGTGCAATGCGGTGCGAATTCCCAGCCCGTTGAGTCCAGTGGGAGCGCATCTAACACGGAGATGCACTCCGCACTGAACGGGGATATTTTCCCCTGCTCGCGGCTCCTCCCCCATCTCTCCCCCCGCAGCTGCTGCGCTGTGGGAATGGACAGGAGCCGCCGAACGGCGGCTCCGTCCCTTCCCGGCAGCAGAGAGGCTGGAATTCGCACCGCAATGGTGTGAATCCAGCCTAAAGGTTTATTAGGTGGTCACCTTTCAGGGCCTCATGTTCTGCCCAACAATGGGATGTCCTGTAGCTGGGTGACCAGTATCTGGACTTGTGCCCACCCTTTCCAGAAAACGGTGCAAAATCTCACTGGGTCCTAAAATCCCAAAACTTCACAAACACACTATAGAGGAGAAAAAAAGCAGCATTCAGCAGGGATGTGTAGGAAAAGAAATGATGCACAGGGGTGTCAAACTGGCGGCCCTCCAGCTGTTGCGAAACTACAAGTACCATCATGCCTCTGCCTGTGGGAGTCATGCTTGTAATTGTCAGCCTTGCAATGCTCATGGGACTTGTAGTTCCGCAACAGCTGGAGGGCTGCCAGTTTGACACCTGTGCATTATACTATAGAACCCCCTGGAGTGTCTTGGTAAACGAGTAAAAGAAATGATATCTGCTTTGGCTTTCTCCCATGTAGATGTCACGTCACATTCTTAGCAGTGGGTAGGATGTCTGTGTCAATAGACTCTCTCCTGAGAAAACCTGAATATTGACTGTCATTATTGGCCCAGACCACCCATAAGATTTACTTAGTCAACTGGGAACACCAAGGATGAATCCACATCCTGGGGTCAATTCACATCCAGATGATCAAACATGATAATTGATTGTTGCATGGTAGCAAAAGTTATAGAGACATCTAAAGCCTCGTACACACGGGACGACGATCGTACGTACGATCGTCACAAATCGTATGTTGCATAATGTAACTTGCATACTGGTGCATGTAATTAGCATCCGGCCGTTCCTGACTTCGGTGAATGTGTGTTTTGCACAATACAACTTGTTATATCAACTTCTCTGTACACACGATACAACGGTCGTATGACCGCTTGTTGGTACGACCACGTTTTCTAGTCTGCTCATACAACTCCCTTGTACGACCGTCGTATGTTGGCTGTTCTAATCGCGCATACGAACGATCGATTTTGCATACAACGGTCGTTCATACGACCTGTTGTATACGATCGTCGTCCCGTGTGTACAAGGCTTTAGACTCTCCATACATGTTACAATCTGACCATGCAGTCTCTGCGGAATCAAATTTAGTTCTACCAAAACACAAGGACATACCTAAAGTATCTATTCAATTTGTATCTAATCAGGCAGGCCTTTGAACTACACACTTGGTAGACCTAAAGGAGATTGTATAAACAGATTGTACCGGGCATGGGGCATGACAGATCATATCAGAAGACATTTATTTCCGTGAGCTGCCCTGCTGCACAAAAAAAGCGCAAGCACTCTTTTTTTATAAAAATTGCGCCAAACCAAAATGCATGGTACTTTGTTTCTCGCATGTTAGCAAGGGGCGCCAGGGTACTATTAAAGGGTTAGTTCACCTTTACCAAAGGGGGCGACTGTAGATAAAAATAAACTGTGCAGCTCAAGTTGAATAATGGCCTTGTACCTCATGAAGTAGGGTTGCCAGCTCATCCCTTTAAACCCAAACACATATGGATTACAAAGGTTCTGAGGCTAATTCAATGGAGATGAGGCACCAAATGTGTTTAATTACCACCTTAATCAGCATTAGAACCTGTGTAATTCATATGCGTTCGGGTTTAAAGGGATGAGGTGGCAGCTCTATCATGAAGCCTGACAAGAATACTCCCAGGACGTTGCTAATTGAGGTTCAGTTGTTACTGCTCACCTCCACCATCACAAAAATAAGCTTTTTCTCTGATTCAAACCTCCTTACATGGTCAGTAATGACTAGGCCATTTACATATCCTATGAAACCTGACTGGAATACTCCCAGGATGTTGCTAGGTGAGGCCTAGTCATTGCTAAGCATGTGAGGGAGTTTGAATCAGAGAAAGAGCTCACTCCTGTGATGGTGGAGATGAGCAGTAACACTAGGGCTCATTTAGCAACATCCTGGGAGTATTTCCAGTCAGGCTTCATAGGATACAAAAATGGCCTAGTCATTACTGAGTATGTGAGGGGATTTGAATCAGAGAAAAAGCTTATTCTTGTGATGGTGGGGGTGAGAAGTAACAACTAGGCCTCAATTAGCCACATCCTGTGAGTATTCCAGTCAGGCTTCATGAGTAGGGATGGGCTCAGGAGTGTTTGGATGCCATTCTAGGGTGACCAGACGTCCCCGGTTTCCAATCGAGGACACTGTCCCCGGAGCCCATCTGTCCCCAGATTTGTCCCCGGATTGCAGGGTGCCTGCCGTTGTTGTTCTTGTGTCTATTGTGCAGAAACAGGTTCCCCCATGAAAACTGGGGGGTGCGCACGGGGCAGGGGTGGCGAAAGGGTGAATGTCATTCCAAGGGAGACTGGGAGTAGGGTTGCCACCTCATCCCTTTAAACCCGAACACATATGAATTACACAGGTTCTGAGGCTAATTTAAAGCAGATAAGGCACCAAGTGAGTTTAATTACCACCTTAATGAGCCACAGAACCTGTGTAATTAATATGTGTTCGGGTTTAAAGGGATGAGGTGACAATCCTAATTGGGAGGGGCTGCAGTGCAGAGGGCTGGAGGGGCAAAGATTAGGAGGAGCTGGAGTGCAGTAGGCTGGAGTTCTGATCTCAGCCGAGAGCCAGGGGAAACACTATTTTCACAGTTACACAAGTCCCGCCTCCTGGTTTGGCTCCTTGGCTTTGATAGACAGCCCATTTGTCCAATGTGCTGTCTATCATAGGTAGGAGCTGGTCCAGGAGGTGGCACTTATGTGATGGCGGGCTCTCTGTGATTCAAATTAAAGCTCTGTGATGATCCAGATGGCTTTCCTCACTGATCTCCTGCACTGTTCAGGCTGCATTGCTGGACACTGGTCGGGCTGCATTGCTGGGCACTGGTTGGACTGCATTGCTGGGCACTGAATAGGCTGCATTGATGGGCACTGAACAGGCTGAGCTGAAGGGCAGTAAACAGGCTGAGCTGATGGGCACTGAACAGGCTGAGCTGATGAGCACTGAACAGGCTGCATTGATGGGCACTGAATAGGCTGCTGGGCACTGAACAGGCTGCATTGATGGGCACTGAACAGGCTGCATTGTTGGGCACTGAGCAGGCTGCTGGGCACTGAGCAGGCTGCATTGATGGGCACTGAACAGGCTGCATTGATGGACACTGAACAGGCTGCATTGATGGGCACTGAAAAGGCTGCATTGATGGGCACTGAATAGGCTGCATTGATGGACATTGGTGAGGCTGAGCTGATGGGCACTGGTACATACACTCTTCAAATGTGCTTCAAAATGCATGGTTTTCCCTTTTATGAACAAGAAAATAATGACGTTATGCGGCTGAGCTGGTATAATAATGCTATTATTACATAAACACATATCACATACACTGCATATTTCATTTGAGGAAAATATGCTTATAAAATAGTTTACTATTTACCCAAAAAGAAATATGTCCCCGAATTTAATTTTAAAAATCCGGTCACCTTATCCTAGTCCCAACTAAAAATGAGCTTGGGCGTGTTCGAAAGTACACGTGCCCGCCAGGAAGTGCACCCTGCGCTGCGCTTATCATAAGCAGTGAGACATTCCCCGATGTGCGGCTGCATCCTTAGTCCCAACCCACCTGAGCAATGCCGCCAGGAAGCTGTCACTGCACACCGTCAATCATAGGCAGTGAGGCATTTCCTGAACCGCAGCTGCACATACAAGCCCTGACTAGGCTGCTCATGATTGGTGGTGTGCAGTGATGGCTTCCTGGTGGGATTGCTCTGGTGGGTTGGGACTAGGATCCGGGCAAGCCTGAGGCGATCCCTATTCATGAGGTATATAAATGGCCCACACCTATAGCAAGGCCATTCATCAACTTTAATCCCCTTTCACACAAGAGCAGTGCTAAAGCGGCAGTCATTTTTGCTGTGCTTTAGCAGCGCTGGCGGGCCGTTTTTTGGGTAAAAAAAACTCAAAAAAAGACCCTTTTTGAAGCGATTTAGAAGCGCTGCCCATTCATTGCAACTGGTAGGGGCGTTTTGGGAGTGCTATTTACAGCGCTCCCAACCCGCCCCAAAGATGCTGCTTGCAGGACTTTTCGTAACCTCCCGCAAGCGCACCGCCCCATTGTGAAAAGACACATTGCAAAGAATGGGAGCCAGTTTTCAGGCATTTTTCAGAGGCTATTTCTAGCGATAAACCGCCTGAAAACCGCCCCAGTGAAAGGGGTCTTAGTCAGAACTGAAGAGTTTGGTTTCGTCTACAAATGTCTCTTATCCGGCAGTTTTTTGGTAAAGGTGAACTAGCCCTTTAAGGATTAGACCTGTAAGGGCAATTATAATACCTTGTATGCATTATATTTCACTTGCGCTAATAAGCGCACTTTTCAGCTCTTTTGCATAATGCATTTGAGTGCACTCGTGTTAAAACAAATAAGACAGACACCATAGCTGTTCTCACATTGCAAGCTCGAAAGGTCGTCCTGCCTTTCAATGCTTGGTGTTTTAATTTATATCATTCAGATATGAATAACAAAAGGACTTCAGCCAATCAGCACAGTCATATGACATGAGCTCAATACAAACCACCAACCAATGACACACTTGTTTATATTCAAACAATACAATAGAAGAGGCGTGCATGCATGTGGATTGGCCAGCCTGTATGAGCTACAGCCGTTGGGTCGGTGGAGATGAACACTCCAGATAACAATGGAAGCCATGTGGAAACATGGCTTCCATTGAAACCAATGCGTTATCTCACAGAGGCCCTCCAAGCAAAACGCCATGCATGCAAACCCCGAACTGCCATTACAACGAATCACTATCAAATACAGCTCTATGAACTATATCTCATAGTGATTATACTACTGTTCCATTAAAGGGTAAATTATGCACAAAGGAATGTAGCTGTAGATTTCTGTAACATTGATCAGATGCGACAGAAAGCTTACAGGCCATTATCCTTACATAAAAGGCAATACTGATTCCATACCGCAAGTACATCGCCACCAAGTAGATCAATCTATACATAATACAGGGGCCCCCCAATTGACGGTAATAAACCCGCGCCACAGAACGTGCATTGCACCTCAAAGATCCGGACCAGCGTTTGCTCCAGCGTTAACCGCTCAGGGCGCCTGCCGGCCAGGATGATCGGGCGGGTAGCGTGTGGTTACCAAATAATGGAAGGTTTCCATTATAAGACACTGTGAAAATACATAGTAAACATATCCTAAATTTCTACAACAGACCCCTATCACACTAGAGCGCCACTAAAGCGCTGGCCATGTTTGTGGTGCTTTAGCAGCGCTTTTTGTGCGCTAGCTGGCTGTTTTTTTTTAAGGGCACGTGACAACGTGACCTTAAAAAAAATCCAAACAAGACCCGTTTTGCGGCGCTTTAAAACCGCTTTTAAGGCACTTTGGAATCGCTGCCCATTCATTTCAATGGGCAGGGGCGTTTTGGGAGCGCTATTTATATTGCTCCCAAACCGCCCCAAAGATGCTCCTTGCAGGACTTTTTCTAACGTCCCGCAAGCGCACCGCCCCAGTGTGAAAGCAGTTTTCAGGTGTTTTTCAGAGGCTATTTCTAGCGCTAAAACATCTGAAAACCGCCTCAATTTAAATGGAGTCTTAATGACACTGCAGCATGCCTGCAAAAAAAATGTGCGTTTTTTTCTTATGCACTGCGGGCACGCACACGATTTTGTGTGTGTGTTCCTGCATCGCACAAATGTAAACAGGCAAACAGGCAAGCAGTCTTCTTTGTTGTTTTTAGATACATTTATTGGATTCCGGGCTATTGTTTTAGTTTTAGTTGAAGCATTAAAGGACTAAAATTTTGTCAGTTTAAATTACAGGGTGTGTCCCCATTGAGGAGCTGTTTCTACTTCCTGTTGTGTCACGTTTTCTAATTTTACTATAAAAAGCTCTTATGGAAATACTGAGGGCGATTTGGGAAATGGTGCTAGGCCTCATGCCCACAGGCATAGGGCATATGATGTAACAGGCCAGTACTTTTGTAAACCCGTGTATGCCTATGGATGCTGGATGCATACAGCCACATTCCGTAAGTCTGCTCCCCTGGACACATATGTGTGGCGCATGGGTGTTCAGGCCAACCTGACTTGCGTCCACACATATGCGCCACAGGGTTGGCAAGAGGTTAACTCTCGGCCTTTTGGCTAAGATCAAGTGTAGTATCTGTTCTTATCAGTTGCCAATAGGAGGCGCTGTGCTACTGCCCTGGCCAGGGGTTATTGGTTGGGATGGCAGTGGCTATGCAAATCGTGGCGTAAAGGAGCCTGAAAGGCTATTACCGGGGGAACTGAAACCATCCTGCTCGACAAACTGAGGGATGGTGGAGGTTTCTCTGGGAAAGCTGGAAGGGCTCTCCCTGAGCTGGTCAAGGCTGAAGGGCCGGGCTGAGAAAAGCCTGTGGCGCATGTGCCCCTGGAGTGGCAGTCCGGGGGTGCCGAATATCTCACTGTGTAATGGCAGCACTTTGAGTTGACGGCACCAAGGTCACTGCACTACCACACTTTTTTCACACCTGCCTCTAGGGCCGGGCCTTTTGGCCAGGACCAGTGGAATTTTTTATCCCTGGCCACAAGGCTGGCCTATGCCTGCACAAAGGCACCTTTATGCACTTTCTCCACTATCCTTCGCCCACTTTATATGTTTTTGTTGTGTTTGTAACCTTTTTGATTGAGAGGTACACTGCACGTGTGACTAGTAAGGTGTACAGTCCTCGGGCCTACCCTGAAAGTCTTGGGAGGGGTGGATGTGGCCTTCAGGCTTGGTTCCCTCTTTCATGGGGTCACCTCACCTTGTATTTGGGGTGGTCGGTTACGGCTGACTGCCCAGAGAACGGGGGCCATCTGGCTTCAGCTAGGTGGTCCTGTGCACATACTCTAGTTCCTGTCAGGAGCCTAGTGCCACGGAGAATCAGGGTAAGGGTCCTTCCTCTTCGGAGGAGGACCATGTGTACACCTAGTGCAGTGTTTCCCAACCCAGTCCTCAAGGCACACCAACAGGTCATGTCTTCAGGATTTCCATTATTTTGCACAGGTGATTTGATCAGTTTCACTGCCTTAGTAATTACCACAGCTGTTTCAGTTTCATCTGAGGGAAATCCTGAAAACATGACCTGTTGGTGTGCCTTGAGGACTGGGTTGGAAAACACTGACCTAGTGCACTATTGTGTCTTCTCTTTTGTGTTGTGCACTTTTTTATGCATTGGCTAAGTCTGAGAGAGTGTTCACACACCACGGGCAATAAAAAAAAAAGAGGTTAACCAATGTCAACTGGAGCCATGGTTACTAATCTGAACATGGGCAAAATAAGTAAGACCCCTTTCACATTGAGGCGCTTTACAGGCGCCATTTAGCTATAAGTAGCGCCTGTAAAGTGCCTCAAAAATCCCTCCCCATCCACCCTAACGTGAAAGCCTTTCACACTGGGGCGGTGCACTTGCAGGACGTTACAAAAAGTCCTGCAAGCAGCATCTTTGGGGAGGTGCGGTGAGCGGTGATACACCGCTCCTCCCCATTGAAAACAATGGGCAACACTTCCAAAGCGGCTGCACAATGCCTCGGTAGCGTGGTGCATCGGCACTTTAAACCCCGTTTTAACCCCATGTGGGGGATTAAAAGCGACACGCTCCCGCCTGCATAGCAGCACCGTAGCCCCGCTATAACAGAGCTAAATCCCTGCTGAAACTAGCGGGGATTTACCGATCCCGCCCCAGTGTGAAAGGGGTCTAAATGAGTGGAAATTTATTCATATAAATGGAAATCAAAAACCACCTTTTTCTACATCTTTCAGTATGCTGAAACACTCTGGTAGGTTTGGTGTAGAGTGGCGCACAGAGAGTTAAGTCAGAATCTTTAACACGCGGTCACACCCCTGTAGAACCTGAAGCTGATGTGTTATCAAAATGGAACCTATAGAGGTCCAAGGACAGACCTTTCTCTTCCATTTCTGTCCAATAGTGGAGGTAAGGGGCCAGGATGCACTCAAGCTTAAGCTCAGCAGTGTTCACCATTAAGGCCGGGGTTCACATATGTGTGGCTGCGGTGCCCAGCCCGTCCCTGTTCACCGGTTCAGGTGTGAATCGGGTCTGAATTTTTGCCTGAATTTGCACACACAGGACGCTTTTGGGGGTCCACGGCCGCCCCGGATCTTGTGTGAACCACGGCCGCCCCGGATCTTGTGTGAACCGGCTCCATTGAGAGAAAGTCACACTCTCATGTCATGCGAATTGGATGAGCAGAAACTTGCATCCGATTCACACTTATGAAGCCTGGGTTCACAAAACTGCGGTTTGCCCTCTGGTGTCCGGTGCGTTTGTGTTCACTGGTTCAGGTGCGAATTTATACCTGAACAGGACCCAAAAACGCACAGGACCCTTTTAGGTTAAGCGTACTGTACTCTCACACTGAAAGAGAGTTACCTCGGCCAAGTGTGTTCTAGGCCCCGCCGGCACCAAGTGTGTTCTAGGCCCCGCCGGCACCTGGGGGTTTTCGCAGGACACACACGTTTAAGTCCGTTTTTAAGTCTGGGCTAAGTGTGGACTTGGCCACTTGTCCCTGCCCGACCCGTGGCGTCGGTGTGTATACACTTGGGGCCGGAATTACCACTTGTGACGACTCGAATTCGAACTCACGTAGGACCGGGGAAT
>BLSH010269069.1:190268-204022 GCA_018402905.1 Glandirana rugosa
CAGTCACACGGGTCTTGGGGGAGGAGGGGACCATTGTTAGCAGGGAGGAAACACAGAGTGGAAGACCTACCGTCGGCCCCAATAGAGAGGGAAGGGGGCGACGGCCCCTCGACGTTTCCGGTGACTGTACAGTGGCGTCTCCGGCTCGTGGCGTGTGTGGCTCGCCTGTTGTGTGTCCTCCTTCTTGCCGGCCTCGACTCGCGAAAGGGGCGCGGCTCTATGACGGTCTGAGGGCCTGACATGGTGGAAGTTGTTATTGCCCCCTCTTCCTAACGTGAGGGTCGAGGGCGGAGTCAATAAGTACGGAACGGATTCCGTCAGGTGATTGGGAATAGATCTGGGTGTATGAATGTGTATGCAAGGATTTAGTAACTCTTATGGATAAATTGTCACCTGTGTGACTCCCCTGACTGCTCGTATACCCGTGCTCTAGATAAGGGTTAGTGGACTGCCTTAGGCAAGGCATGAATAACTGAGGCGGGAGCTGGGAGTGCAATCCTTCTCCCCCGTTATTGTTGAAGGTGGTACAGTCCGGGAGTCTGGCAGTATCTCGGCGCGGGGAAAGCGCTCAGCTCCGGCCGTTCTTCCTCCTGTGTGTTGTCCGCTCGGTGTGTGCGGTGCTCGGCCTCTGCGGTGACATGTCAGTGGCCTTTGCAGCTCCCCGGCAGCGGGGGAAGGGAGAGATAACCCCGGCTGCCATCCAGAAGGTGAGACACAAAGGAGGGACGATTGTTACCAGGGGAGGAGGGGGTTCTGGGCACACTGACTGCCTATGGGACAGGGGGATGGGTTCAGCGGAGCGTGCAGGTTTATCCTGTCAGTGGTCAGCCCAGCTTTATTTATCTGGCATCTCAGGCCAACCTTTCCTCTCCATAGACACTGCCAGCCTTTTCCCTTCCATAGACAGGGTACAGAAGGGCCCCGCACTGCCAGCCTTTCCCCTCCATAGACAGGGTACAGAAGGGCCCCACACTGCCAGCCTTTCCCCTCCTTAGGGTACAGAAGTGCCCCACACTGCCAGCCTTTTCCCCTCCATAGACAGGGTACATTAGGGCCCCACACTGCCAGCCTTTCCCCTCCATAGACAGGGTACAGAAAGACCCCACATTGCCAGCCTTTCCCCTCCATAGACAGGGTACAGAAGGGCCCCACACTGCCAGCTTTTCCCCTCCATAGACAGGGTACAGAAGGGCCCCACACTGCCAGCCTTTCCCCTCCATAGACAGGGGTACAGAAGGGCCCACACTGCCAGTCTTTCCCCTCCATAGACAGGGTACAGAAGGGCCTCACACTGACATCCTTTTCCCTTTATAGACAGGCTACAGAAGGGCCCCACACTGCCATCCTTTCCCCTCCATAAACAGGGTACAGAAGGGCCCCACACTGACATCCTTTCCCCTCCATAGACAGGGTACAGAAGGACCCCACACTGACATCCTTTCCCCTCCATAGACAGGGTACAGAAGGACCCCACACTGCCAGTCTTTCCCCTCCATAGATTGGGCTACAGAAGGGCCCCACACTGCCAGCCTTTCCCCTCCATAGACAGGGGTACAGAAGGGCCCCACACTGACAGCCTTTCTCCAAGCCTTCCCTCCAATCAGCTCTCAGAGCTCTCCTCACTGATCTCTTCAGAGAGTAATTTCAGCTCTCCGTCCCTTGTTTTCCGAAAGCTCACAGAAGTTTAATAAATTAGGGATTTTTAAGGGATGTATAGAATATTGCAGATAAACAGGTACAACTTATGTAGGTAACCTCTTTGTATATATGGAAGTGTTTTCAACTCTAGCTTCACAAATATACAATTGGTGCAGCTTGCATTTGCACGGGCGCAGCAGTCCATTCATTTGTTTAAGATCCAGGTGAAACACTGCCTTATGGCTCCTGCAGTAGGTTTAATGGCTTCCCGACCGCGTTACAGCTGAAATACAGCTCTTGAGTTCTGGGAGGACGTCCTCCCACGGGCGCGCTCTGACTTATTTCATCCTTCGTACACAACTGATCACAGATCGCGGTAAAGGGCCAATCACAGCTGGTCACATGCAAACAGCCTGTGAGGAAAGGAGAGCCAATAACCTCCAAGTCTGACAGGACACAGTGAGTACATTGTTTACACTGATCATCAGTGCAGGTCATTGGTCCCCATCAGTGAAGAAGTAAAATTGCTTATTTGTAAAATTTTATAACCAAAGCTATGAAAGAAGAAAAATAAATATTTTATTGTGTGTGTGTGTGCGCGCACACACACACACACACACACACACACACTTTTTTCTTTTCAGCAGGGAAAAAAAAAAATCCTGCTTAACCACTTGCCAACCGCAGTTTGGCGACAAAGTGGTGCGATATCACCGTCATCTGACGGCGGCTGCGAGATCACGCACTGTGAGCGCATGCCGCCGGAGGCGCGCTCACTGTGTTCGGGGAGGGCCAGGGAGCAGGTGCGGCGGCCTCGATCGCCGCCTGCTACCTGCGATGCCCCCCCCCGAGTGAAAGAACGGAGGTCCGTGTAAGTAAAAAATCGCAGATCGCCGCCATTACTAATAAAAAATAAAAACACCAAAAATGAATTCTCATCATCCGTAAACGCGGCCACTTTTGCGCAAACCAATCAATAAACGCCGATTGCGATTTTTTTTTTTTTTTTTTTTTTTTTTTTTTTTTTTTTTTTTTTTGTTTATCACAAATATGAGGAAGAATATAAATCGGCCAAAAACGGAGAAAAAAAATGTTGTTTTATATTTTTTTTTTTTTTTTATTTGTATTCTAGCAAAAAGTAAGAAATTTGGGTTTTTTTGCAAAATTGTCGCTCTTCTTTTGTTTATAGCGGCGATCAGAAATGACGTAGAGGTGATCAAATACCACCAAAAGAAAGCTCTGTTTGTGGGAAAAAAAGGACGCAAATTTCGTTTGGGTACAACGTCGCACGACCGCGCAATTTTCAGTTAAAGCGACGCAGTGCCGAATCGCAAAAAGGGCTCCGGTCCTAAAGCTGGAAATCCTTCCGGGGCTGAAGTGGTTAAACAAAAAAGGGCCAAAATAGAAAAATTAAAGTAAAATAAACAATAAAATAAAAATTTAAAGCGTTCGCGTGCTGGCATGCAGAAGTGAATGAATACGTAGTTTGCGTCTGTATATGTAAATGACGTTCAAACCACACATGTGAGATATTGCCACGAATGTTAGTGAGAGCAGTAATTCTAGCACTAGATCTCCTCTGTAACTCTAAACCGGTAATCTGTAAAAATGTTTAAAGTGTCGCCTATGGGGATTTTTAAGTAACGAAGTTTGGCGCCATTCCACGAGTGTATGCAATTTCAAAGCATGACATATTAGGTATTTATTTACTCAGCGTAACATCATCTTTCACATTATGCAAAAAAATTGGGCTAACTTTACTGTTTTTTGTTTTTTCTTTTTTATTTAATGCATGAAACTCGTTTGAAATATGACTGCGCTAATACCGTGCCAGATAAAAGGTTGCAACGACCACCATTTTATTCCCTAAGGTCTCTGCTAAAAAACATATACTGTATAATGTTTGGGGGTTCTGAATAATTTTATAACAAAATTATTTTTAAATGTCGGGGAGAAGTGCCAGAATTGGCCTGGGTAGCAAGGGCAATGAATGGCTGCTTACACATGACATGAGATAGAAAATTTCTCATCTATGGCATGGCTTGGGTAGAGCTGTTACACTAGAGTGCATGTGAACATTCAGAACCAATCAAATGTTTAGTTTGCTCAGTGGTGATTCCCAATGCTCATGCTAGCTGCCATGCATAATTGGAGACATTAAATTTTCCTAACTGGCAGTAACTTTAAAGTGGTAGTAAACCCTCCTATCATTTTTCAGCCAAGGAAGCTGCCATCTTTGCCTCTGTTTAATCTACAACTGCCATGATGCTGCACATGTGATCAGCTATGACAACAGCCATTGGATGGTTCGACAGTTTGGTTTAGAGCACAACCAATGGGAGTGTTACGTTTCCGGCACGTGCCGGAAATGTGACTGGTTTTTAACCTGTTAAATGCATGGGTTTACTACCGCTTTAAGTAGATAGTTTAGGGTATGCTCCACTCACTACTGAAGGCTGCAAACAAGGGTCACCGCTTTGATACTTAGGGTTTCTGGTTTTTAAGCCGAAGGAAGTGGATAACCGGGTAGGTTCCCCGCTGTCTGGGAAAGTCAGTTCACAGTGGATAATGCTCCAGCCCCTGAATGTGTTCAAAGGTTAAAGTTGACCTAAGTTACCTGCGTTCAGGATGCCAGTGTGGCCGGTCATGTGACCACATAGCCCCTGTAGGGGAGGGTTTATGTACAGAAATCAGCAAAAATCACGTCATGTGACTGGCTGCCATGGCATCCTAAAACAGCAGATGGCACAACATTCTATGATTTTCAGTGGTATGGTGGGCAAGTGAACCCAAGGTGAACAATCTGACTGTAGCACCATGTTATTGGATCGCAGTCCAGGGAGTGATTTTTACCCCTTGCCTAGATTTACACTTTCATAAATAAAAGAAATGTAATAAAACACATGAATAATATGTTTTCTCTCCCTTTTTTTTTTTTTAGTTACAGTCGTTCTAGCACGTATGACACGTATGTTGGATCTGGTTGGTTGATTAAAGGCATGGATCAAGGTCTAGTGGGCATGTGTGCTGGAGAATTGAGAAAAATCATTGTCCCACCATTTTTGGCTTACGCAGAAAAAGGATATGGTAATTTCAAAGTTCCAGAAACAGAAATACTTAAAGTGGTTGTAAACTCTCACATATATACCCAGTGAAGTGACTGGCCTCAGGTTATACCAGAGATTAAACAAATCCTCCTACATAAGCTGTACCTGTTTATCTGCAGCCTTCTCTTCTCTAGAGCCATACAAAGTCCAGAATTGATTAGGCTTGTCTGAGCTGTCAGAAGAAAAAGGGAAGGAGGGCTGCAGTTACACCCTGCAGAATCCAGCGAGGAGAACTCGGAGAGCTGATTGGAGGAAAGACACGCCCCCTTCCCCCCCCCCCCCCCAAGCACACAGGAACAGAGCTGAGGCTGTTAATCACAGGCTGTGTGCTGGTGATCCTACCCCATCACTTTTTTTCTTAGTGTCAGCAAAACTTGTCACAAGTGATCGTGCTAATAGCAGAGGAATGAGGCAGCAGGAAAAATGACACTTGGTGCTCTGAACAAGAACACCCCATAGAGGGATATGCTTTGTTCATGCTTTACGTCCTGAGGTTTACAAGCACTTTATTGTGGAACTAAACCCACCAATATTTTAGTCAAGGAAGCTGCCATCTTAGCCTTTGTTTGATCTGCAATTACCATGGTGCTGCACATGTGATCAGTAATGACACCAGCCATTGGATGGCTTGACAGTTCTGTTGAACACAAGCAACTGTGACCGTTATCATTCCCGGCATGCCTTGGATGTAACTGTTTTGGGAAATGGTTAATTTGATGGGTTTAGTTCCATTTTTATTTTATTTTTATATGGATGATGTCTATTTGTATTGTAGCTGCAGCAGTGAGCCTGTACATCTGGACAAACAGGATGGAGTGGGTCAAAGGTTGACCTAATCAATGTACAGTATTCTTACAATCCCTTCATTGTCCAGTCAGCAGGATGGGGTTGTGTTCTTGACCAGACTGCTGCTGCTGTTAGAATGGAGGGCCAGGACCTGGCTGCGCTGTCTGGTAGGGGCACCTGGATCAGAAGAATTGGCTAACTGGAATTACTACATCTTTGAAAGGCTAAACTGTTCCCATGAATGTGTTTCAACTGTATATTTAGCTCTTTAGCTAGAGAGCAATATGACTAGGGTTACTAGCTAAAAAGATTGTTCTAAGAGGAGTTAGAAAATGTGTAACCTCCAGTTTATTTTCTGTTTCCAGGAACAGTCATACCTCCACATGCCTCTCTGGTCTTTCACGTCCTTCTGATTGACTTTCACAATCCAAAAGATGGGATCACCGTACAGAACCAAATCATTCCCCAGCCCTGTAAGCGCAAGGCAGTTACAGGAGACTTCGTCCGATACCATTATAATGGCACTCTTATGGATGGAACGTTGTTTGATTCCAGGTAGCTCTGTCATATGGAAGGATTATGTGAAGACAAAAATTGGATCACACTGATACCATTGTGCAAATTACTTTATTGGTGGTCCAGGTTACTGTAAGCATCATAGGAACACAGCATGGGGACTCAGACTATAGGTCTGAAATATTCCGATTTGTAATTTGTCCTAAAATTAACCACAACCATATAGTGCTATAAGGAAATAGAAACTTGGCACATTAGTGCTAAGAGTTCCAAGAGCAGCTGAACACGGTACTTCTGATAACAGCAGAGAACGCCAACTAAGTGCAGTATATAGGAAAAGGTTTCATTATAATACTGCACTTAGTTGGCGCCCTCTGATGTTTCCTTTACAGTGGGGAAAATAATTATTTGATCCCTGCATATTTTGTAAGTTTGCTCACTTACAAAGAAATGAAGGGTCTATATTTTTTATCATAGGTGTATTTTAAAAGATAGAGACAGAATATCAATCCAAAAATCCAGAAAAAAACACATTAAAAAATTCTATAAATTAAGTTGCACTTCAATGAGTAAAATACTGTAAGTATTTAATCCCCAAGCAAAACATGACTTTGCACTTGGTGGAGAAACCCTTGTTGGCAAACACAGAGGTAAGATGTTTTTTGTAGTTGGTTACCAGGTTTGCTCACATCTCAGGAGGGATTTTGGTCTACCCTTCTTTACAGATCTTCTCTAAATCCTTAAGGTTTCTTGGCAGCTCGAAGTTTCAGCTCCCTCCATAAATTTCCATAGGATTAAGGTCTGGAACCTGGCTAGGCCACTCCATGACCTCAAAGTGCTTCTTCTTGAGCCACTCCTTTGTTACCTTTTTGTATGTTTTGGGTCATTGTCATGCTGGAAGACCCATCCACGACCCATCTTCAGTTTTCTGGCTGAGGGAAGAAGGTTCTCATCCAAGATTTTACAATACATGGCCCTGTCCATTGGTCCCTCAATGCGGCAAAGTCAGCCTGTACCTTTAGCAGAGAAAAAGCCCCAAAGCATAATGTTTCCACCTCTGTGCTTGACAGTAGGGATGGTGTTCTTAGGGTCATAGTCAGCATTTTCTTCCTTCAAGCAAAGCAAGTCCAATTAATGCCAAAGAGCTCAATTTTGGTCTCATCTGACCACATCAAATTCTCCCAATCCTTCTGAATCATTTAGATGTTCATTTGCATGACTGTACATGTGCCTTCTTGAGGAAGGGGACTGGCCGTGTTTGGAGGAAGAAAAATGCTGACTGTGACCCTAAGAACACCATCCCTACAGTCAAGCACAGAGGTGGAAACATTATGCCTTGGGACTGTTTCTCTGATAAAGGTAAAGGCCAACTTTGCCGCATTGAGGGGCCAATGGATGGGGCCATGTATTATAAAATCGTGGATAAGAACCTTCTTCCCTCAGCCAGAACACTGAAGATGCGTCATGGATGGGTCTTCCAGTATGAAAATGACCCAAAACATACTGCCAAGGCAACAAAGGATTGGCTCAAGAAGAAGCACATTAAGGTTATGGAGTGGCCCAGTGAGTCTCCAGACCCTAATCCTATAGAAAATTTATGGAGGGAGCTGAAACTTCGAGTTTCCAAGTGATCTCTAAATCCTTAAGGTTTCTTGGCTAAGATCTGTAAAAAAGAGTAGACCAAAATCACTCCTGAGATGTGTGCAAACCTGGTCACCATCTACAAGAAACGTCCGTGCTTGCCAACAAGGGCTTCTCCACCAAAGTCATGTTTTTTGCTTGGGGATCAAATACTTATTTTATTCACTGAACTGCAACTCCATTTATAACATTTGTATTGTGTATTGTTTCTGGATTTTTGGTTGATATTCTGTCTATCATTTCAAAAATATACCTATGATAAAATTATAGATCTTACATTTCTTTGTAAGTGGGCAAACGTACAAAATCTGCAGGGGATCAAATAATTTCCCCATTGCAGAGATTACTTCAGTCTCCTTGAGGAGCTGCCACAGATCTCTTTGGACCTATGGACTTTCTAGTATAATCCTATACCCCCAGAGAACATGAGGTGCATGTTTTTTTTTTGTAGTTTAGCTGTATCCCTGCCTACACCATTATTGATTATTCTTCTGATAATGGTGACCACTATGCGGCCCTAACTGGATAATCCAGGCACTGAAGCATTCTTAAGACTGGGGAATTGTTTAACTGCACAAACAAAAAAGGGAGCAAACGCCTATTGTGTTACGGTGGTTCTCAATCTCAGTACTCAAGTACACCCAACGGTCCATGTTTTCAGGTTTTCCTTTACTTTGCACAGCTGCTTTAAATCAATATCAATGACCTGGTATTGATAAGGGCTATTTTATCTAAGGGAAGTTCCTAAAACATGACCCGTTGGGGGTACTTGAGGACCGAGGTTGAGAACCACGGTTGTATTATCTCCAGCACTTTATTGGGGGATAAAAGAAGCAAATTATACTCACAAAGCCATTGTGAATGATAGCGCTGTATATAACCCAGGAAGCATAAGCAAGCCTATCGCTGAACTCCTTAGGTTAGTGGATGATAGTACCAGCTGATGTGTTTTGGGAGACATTCAGTTCTACTCTGAAGAAAGGGGAATGTCCCCCAGAAACACACCAGCTAGTACTATGACTTGTACCTAAGGAGTTCAGTGATTGGCTTGCTTCTGCTTCCTGGGTTAAATACTGTACAACACTATTATTCACACTGGCTTTGAGCATGATTTGTTGCTTTTATTCCACAATGTGCTGGATGGCACTAAAGTGGGACCTCATCCCTGTGCTGCACATAGCCTCACAGGCCCCACCCACAACAGGCTGTCTGAGGAACACTACAGAAGGGGCGGAGACCAGACCAGTCGCCCTGCGCAAGGAGAGAGAGCAGCAGTGACTGGTCTTTATTACAGGCAGTTCCTGCACAGAGGCAGATTTTCACACTGGATTAGTGAAGCTTGTATTGTGTAAAATTCCATAAAGGTTTACAAAAGGTGATTAGCCATGCTGTAGCTGTGTGTGATGGGGCCCCATAGCAAAATAATTAAGGGTCCCATGTCTCTTTAATCCCCATCTCAAAGGAGATCTCTCTAGACATGCAGGCTCCTGTGTGTCTTCATAATGGTCTTCTAAAGTTTCCCAAATACATTTTGTTTTATTGCCAACTACTCAAAGCACTATATAGCCACACAGTGCTGGGTCACATAACATTGTCATGGTCTACTAGAGTGGTTCTGAACCCTGTCCTTAAGTACTCCCAACAGGCTATGCTTTGGGAATTTTCTCTTAGATAAAATAACTGTCTAAAATACCAAACCCTCATAGGCGTGCGCAGGGGGTGTGCCAGGTGTGCTTGGGTACACCCTAATCACTCAAAGCACATTAGCATTACTACTCTGTGTGCCAATGGAGAGATGGGAAATATCTCCCTCTGACCAGTTCCACCATTATTGAAGAGCTACAGTATTTCTCTTTCACTGAACCATCTCTGCTATAAGTGTGTGTGTGTGTGTGTGTTTGAGCTTTGGGGTGCACACCCTAATGCAATAGGCTGCGCACACCTATGCAAGCCCTTGACTCTGATTTAAATCACCTGTGCAAGATAAAGGAAAACCTGCAAACATGGCCTGTTGGGGGCACTTGAGGACAGGGTTGAGAACCACTGGTCTACTATAGTTTTAAATAATGACCCATCTTGTCATATGCAGGATGTAACCCTAACAAATGTGTGTTGTGTTCCGCACAGCTACTCAAGAAACACAACCTACAACACATACATTGGAATGGGCTACATTATTGCTGGCATGGACTCCGGCCTACAGGGCGTTTGTGTGGGAGAGTGGAGGAGAATAATAATCCCACCACACCTGGGCTATGGAGAGAATGGAGCAGGTAAGTGACCTTTTATATAAATAATCCTGTCTGAAGGGTTACCAAAATGATCAGACATGTCGTATGGCATTTATAGTTAAAGCAGTAGTAAATTCCCTATTTAAATTGGTACCTATAGGTAAGTCTTGCCTGTAGGTAGTGTGAATATCTCCCAAATATGCGATATTCACATCACCTCTAGCCGGTGATGTCACTCCATATGCACATTGAGTAAAACGGCAGAGCGATTTAAAAAATCAAATCCTTCTCAACCCAAGACCAAGAAAATATTTTACCTCCTTGAAGGAGACTACCTTGTCCACATTTCCTCTTCCCAGTGGTAGGTAGGCAGCTTGAGGTTGGCAAGCCTTTGCTTCAGAAAATAAATCAATCATCTATTGATCAATCTCTTCCAGGGGGAATCATGATCTATAGTCAACAACCCATTCAATCAACGGGTACCCACATGGGGAAGTAAATTTCAATCGCTAGTTAAGATACAAATCTCTGCTACTACATCTCTGCTTACACCATGTAGTCTTAGTTTGCTGATCCATGCAAAACAGTCAATAATAATAATCCGCCCTGGCTGATTGCCCCGAATTTGATCAAAATTGAGTCTAAATTGGAAGGGAAGTTATGGCTGTTTTTGGTTTTGATTGATTTGCGCATCGATCTGAATTGAAGCGTGTATGGTCACCATCAAAGGCTCAAACATTCCAAATTGTGAGTTCATGGTTTTAAAACAACATGGTGTCAACTCAAATTTCCCTTCAAGTAATTTTTTATCTTAACTTTAAAGGAAAAAGCATTCCTGGATCTGCTGTGTTGATATTTGACGTCCATGTGATGGATTTTCACAATCCCAAAGACTCTGTGGATATAGAGGTGACCTATAAACCAGAGGTGTGCAACGTTACTTCCAAAAAGGGTGATTTTATTCAGTATCACTACAACTGCTCTCTGATGGATGGAACTCAGATCTTCTCCTCGTAAGTACAACATATCTCCTGCTAACCACCCGCATGTAGGTGAACTTGGCTTGGAAGATCTGAGACACTAATAAATTGATTTTGTGTGCCAGGTATGATTATGAAGCCCCCCAACAGATCAGCCTGGGAGCAAACAAAGTAATAGATGGTCTGGAGCTGGGTCTAACAGGCATGTGTGTTGGAGAGAAAAGATCCGTCGTCGTTCCCCCACATCTGGGCCATGGAGAAAGTGGAGGTGAGTGAGATATTTAGGACAAGGCAATAAAACGGGTTATGTGTAGATCCTAGAAGATCATAAATAGGGGTTGAGGTAACAGAGGGAGGGAACTATATTAAATATAGGTGTGTGTATATATGTCAGGGGCATAACTATAGGGGTCGCAATTGTGACCTGGCCCCGTGTGGCTCTCCTGTCACACTTGGCTCTACACTTGGATAGGAGAGGTGGTATATAACCGATGCCCTTTACTTTCCTTCTGCATCCTCTGAAAGCCTTCTTCTACCCTGCTGCCCCTGTGTGCAACCCCCTCCCCAGGCAGTGCTGCTGTTTTCACCCCTCCCCTCTCCCGCCGGCTGCTGGCGGGGTTGTGTCAGGATGGAGAGTGGTGAAGGGGCCAGTAAATATGTAATTTACCAGGCCCTTCCTTTTCTGAATGGGCACATGGGTACAGAGCAATTTCTGCCCATTTCATTCTGTGCAGCGGAGGCGGCAGAGATGGAGATTGAGAGCTGTTTCCTCAATCTCCTTTCTCTGTTTCAAAGGTCAAACATCACCTAACAGGACTCCCAAAAAAAAAAATTGTTAAAATAAAAATTGTAACAAATAAAATAAAATGGTAAAAATATAACAAATAACTGACACGAGTGGTTGCACATGCAACTGAGTGCTGGCGTTCTGCCATGAGTGGGCCCCAAGATGGCAGGAAGGGGGCCCGCTACAAACCATGTGAAAGGGTCCCGCTGCAGGACTACAATAAAGGACCCCAGGATTGGTGGGAAGGGTCCTGGGCTCAAAGAGAAGGACCCCAACCAGGGGTCAGGGGGGACCCTTCATGGTTTCTTGTACCAGAGCTGACTTTGTCCAACTGAAACGCTAGTGTGAGACATTCAGTATGGGATGAGTCAACGCCTTGAGTCACTTCTGACTTTGAGTGTATGAATTTCAGGTTGAGCCATTATAAAGCAGCAAAGGAGAGAGGAAAGGAAAGGGAACTAAAAAGTCACCTGTTGGCTGGGTAGAAGACTACATAATATCTTTCCAGAGCGATATTTCAAATGTAAATGGTCTTAAAAACCTTTTAAAAATGTGTTGTGTTATATTTTTTTTTTTTTTTTTTTTTTTTTTGCTCTGACTGTAATCAATACACTATATAGAAACCACCATATATTATCTTTTAATACACTTAGGGATGTAGGTACATTAGTGTAAGAATATACAGTAGCATGGATAGGACACTAATGAAGACTCTTCTGAAGGGTCCTCCATTAAAATTGTTGATTTATGTACTTATGTATATATATTTTTGCCTAATGCAAAGTACCCTATCAGTGTGTGCTAAGATGTTAAAAAAAATCCCTTGTATTTTCCTAATGAAATATGTATATGGGGTCAGTCATATTTTGCTCCCTACATACGCAGGTGCTACTCTTTCTTACAATGTAGAGCTGGATAGATTGTGTTTTTTTTGTTTTTGTTTTTTCCCATTTTAGCCAAAAAAAGCAAAAAATGGATTTCTCCATCCATACAAGTCAGATGTATGGAGGAACACCCCCCCACTAGAATAATGTATTCTGACCGTGGGACTCCCCGCTGTCAGAATGCACTGATCTGCTCCTGCAACCAAACAGGGATGGCCACACATGGATGGCAATTTGACGTATCCTTGCTGTCTAGGCCAAATTTCAATCCATCTATGGTCAGCTTAAGTCTCCGAGTCAGCTGGTTTATTAAAAACAATGTTTGTTGCACTTAACCTGTCATGATAGATATATGGTATTGTTGCCCTCTCTGAAAATATCAATTGATTTGCTGTGTTTGGTAACTTTTTGGATTCATTATATTTAAGTTCGAGGTTCTGAATAAGTCTGCTGATCATAAAAGTCAGAAAAAAAAGTCAGAAGCCTTTACTTGCATTTTTCCTGGTCACTTGCTCCAGCCACTGGTCAGTATGACAACGGGAACAGGTGTTGAAATGTAGAAGTCCCTAGCGACAGCCAAGTGTCTTTTTTAAATGAGAAACAGTAATTGCACTGACCCACTGATAACTCCCTCAGTTCCTCTAATTTAAAACCACACCATACTTACATGGAAACTCCTTTCATGCAGGAAGACCTCCAAAAATGCATGCAGCCATTCCGTTTCACGGAGTGGTACCTAAACCGAGACATTGCTAACAAACTGGGTAGGCTAAGTGCCCGTTCACACAGGGGGACTTGCGATCTGACTTGAGTTGCCTCAAGTCGCTTGACATTTGAATTCTTATTGAAATGAATGGGAGCCGTCTTAACCACCTCCCACCTGGCCACTGTACATATACGGCCGGGTGGGAGCTTCCCCGTTCTGACAGGACGTGTATTTACGTCCTGCAGAACGGGAGCTCGCAGCGCGGCCAAGCGCCGCGCTGCTGCTGGATCCTGTGATCATTATGATCACAGGATCCAGCTGAGCAGAGATTGGGATACGGGCGCAGTGACTGGCCCTCCAAGTAAAGTTATTCTTAAGTTTACAGTTCGCTGAACTCCGTTGAGTTCAGTCTAGCGTTCAGGGGGACACACTTGCCCGTGAATCGGATGGGTCAAACAATCGTTACAGAGCCAAATCC
>BLSH010269069.1:210170-220335 GCA_018402905.1 Glandirana rugosa
TGGTCCTTAACATAACATACAATGCAAAGCTAGCTAATAACCCTACATTATATGTGGAGGAGTGCAACCGCTGGCAGGGGCCACCTTAGAGAGGGGGCTGCATTGCTGGTGCAAGGAATAAGGTAATTCACCTTGTTTCTTTACCCCCTAGGCATAAGCAAGCATTTAACCCTTGCAGTTTGGGGGGAGGGGGGGGGGTTGACCGCAAGGGTAGTGGGTTTTTTTTTTTTTTTTCTGTCTGGATATGGAGGAGGTTGTACAATGAGGTTCCTGATGGAAGTCTGTTAGCCAGGAAGTGGCCCTCTAGGCTCATTTTCACACATTTTCAAAGCTATCATCTGCTTTGTTGGAAAATGTCTTTTTACAAAGCTCAGTTTCTTGAGACAAAATTTACACACAACTATGAGTCAGAACAAGTGGCTTAACCCCCTTCCTCTGCATTGCTTTGTCAGAAGTTTCAATCAGAGAAACATTGGTGTTGATTTAGAGCCGGTTCACACTGGAGCGGCGCGACTTGCAGGGCAAAGCAAGTCGCCCCGCTTGAGGCCACCTCAGCGTGGCTTGCAAGGAGACTTCTTTACATAGAAGTCAATGCAAGTCGCACTGAGGTTGCCCCGAAAATAGTGCAGGAAACTTTTTCTAAGTCGGAGCGATCTGAGTCGCTCCTATTAGAACGGTTTCATTGCACTGCATGGGGACGACTTGTCAGGCGACTTGAGTCGCCTGACAAGTCGCCTCAGTGTGAACCGGCTCTAACACTGGAGAGTGCAAAATCTGGTACAGCTGTGAATGGTAGCCAATCTGCTTCTAACTTCAACTTGTTCAATTAAGCTTTGGCAAAAAACCTGGAAGCTGATTGGTTTCTATGTACAGCTGCACCAGATTTTGCGCACTCCATTCTTGGTAAATCAACCTCAGTGTGTGAAGGCAAACCACTACTCCTGTGCCCTCTCATTAGAGAACCCAGAGTGCTCTGTGAATCCTTTGCCATAGGTATGCCCTGTATTAAATGTATTTCTGAAACCCAGATTGTATGTATGATTGACCCAAAACAATTGTAGTTTCCCTTATTATGCACTTTGTTTTATTTTTCTTTGGAAACTAAGATTTGTGAGTATTCCTCTTCTGTCTCTTTGTAGCTCGTGGAATTCCCCCCAGCGCTGTCATGAGGTTTGATGTAGAGTTGTTCCACAGAGAAGAAGGGATCCCGGAGGGTTACCTGTTCATCTGGCTTGCAGAAACTCCAGACAACCTCTTTGAAATAATGGACTTGGACAAGAATGGCGAGGTGCCACTAGAAGAGGTGAGTGGCCAAAAATGTATCTTCTCTATTTATATAGCATATTATTATATTTTCAGAGTACACAGACCATTTACATCTAGTCAAGACCCTGACAAAGCTTACAATCTAACACCCCTCACCCAGCTACTGTATACAGTCACAATAGCCAGTTTTGGATGGAATCTTGCCAATTTTGATTGTGGTAGGAAACCTAGAGAAAGGAGGAGAGAATGTATAAACTCAATGCAGAAGGTGTCCCTGGTGGGAATTGAAGCCAAGAAACCAGTTCTATATGAAGTCACGGTGCTGCAATTTAGTTTTGTGTAAGGAATAGAAGCACAAGCTTATAGCATCCTTGCTTATTC
The DNA here is from genome assembly GCA_018402905.1 of Glandirana rugosa. Taxonomy (NCBI): domain Eukaryota; kingdom Metazoa; phylum Chordata; class Amphibia; order Anura; family Ranidae; genus Glandirana; species Glandirana rugosa. The sequence continues at coordinate 211,818 of BLSH010269069.1, forward strand.
CACACACACACAAATTGGTCTAGCAGAGGAGGATTTAGAAAGCATTAATGTTGTATTAAAAAAAGTTCCTATTGACACTGTTATGTCCACAGAATAGCGTGGAGCATATAAAGTATATGACATTTTACAAGAAGGATGGTGTGGAATATATTGAACACAGCACTGTCTACAGAGTGGAGTGGTGTTCAGTATAAAGTACAGCACAGTATAGTGTGAAGTGTATAATGTACATGGTGGCGTACATAAAGTACAACAGTGTGTACAAATCAGGGTGGCGTTAAGTATCTTGCGTACAGCATAGAGTGCAACATTTATTGTACGGTATATTTTTGATGGTGGAGTATATTAAGTACAACACAGTGTACAGAACAGGGTAGCACTGAGTATGTTACATACAGCCATGAGTAGTGTGCAACATATAATGTGCAGTATATTGTTGATGGTGGAGTATAAAGGTACAACTAAGTGTACAGAGCAGGGCAGCATTGAGTATATTACATACAGCACAGCATAGTGTGCAACATTTAATGTACAGTATATTGTTGATGGTGGAGTATATCAGGTACAACACAATGTACAGCACAGAATAGTGTGAAGCATATAGTATGATGTTGTACAGGGAACAACAACAAAGAGAAATTTCCAGCTCAACTTACCAGCCAATCTGCAACAAACCAAATTGTCACGTCTTAACAGTTCACGTTAAACAGGGGTTTCGTTGGCAAATATGTGTAAGCTGCAGCGGCCATGCCACAGCACCCCAGTATTATCTGCAGTTCTAACTCTATAAATTTTGAGAGCCTCCATGGTAGGTGCACATATATAATAATGGATAGATTGAAGGCAGATGTGCCTGGAGGGAGCCCACCCCTCCTTAAAGGCACAAGGGCGCACCGGACACCCAGCAAATAGCACAATGGCAGCAAAGGTGTCCAGTGCACCCCCTCATCAAATAACCAACAGCGAAAAACAAATGGCAACTGTCCCAACCTACAGTATATTAGTGGTCAGTGGCCATAAATAAATTCTTACAGTAGTGGTCAGAATTCCACTGACAGCTGAACATTTGTTGGTGTCATCCCACTGGTTCTACCAAGTGGCATTAGACCTAGAATTGTGGAGGCACAATAAGATTGGCGTTCAATCAGCCACAGCTCAAGGAACCCTGGCTGAGAATCCCTGCCTTAATGTGACCCTGTTAGGGGGTCAACAGAGGCACTAACCTGATTAAAAACTGGCATATACATCCCTGTCCCCTCGCCCCATTTGGTCCTATTGCACACTCTTGGGTGCGTGTAATCGGATAAAAGGAATCGGCAGGAGAAGATGACATTTCTAGCCATTTACTATTAATGTTTCTTTTTCCCTTTTGCAGTTTTCCACCTTCTTGAAGGCTCAGGTAGAAGAAGGGAAGGGCCGCTTCTTACCAGGAGTAGACCGTGAAAAGTCCATTTCTGACATGTTCGTAAATCAAGACCGCAATGGTGATGAAAAGATCACAGAAGATGAACTGAAATTGAAGACAGAAGAAGAGGCAGACCGAGTTCATGAAGAACTGTAATGGACATAGAGCTGAGCACATTCGAGAGGCAGCTGGGAGACTTGAGGCCTATCTCCCGATGTCTTTCAATCTTGCTGGTGCGAAAAGCGATGTCTGCGGCTACTTTATCCCCTTTACAGAAAGGGCTTTAATATATTGCTAGACCATCTGGCTGTAAGGGGACAACCTGGCAGCTATGCAGAGTACAATCCAAAAAATTATTTAATGTGCAAAATCATGGTAAAGTGACTCAGATGGACTCCGCATCCGGGCAAGAGGAAAATTCAAGCAGTTTCAAGTTTGAGTGCCAAAAGACAGTCTTTTTTTTTAGTTATTTTCCAAAGTAGCTAGTGAATACAGCACTTTCATATTTTGTTAAAGGATTAGACTCATTTTCTCCCTTCAAATTTTTTCTGTTCACATTTGATTTTTCCACAGCGACATTGCACATAGCAAGCATCCGAACAACATCTCCTTGACTGTTTCCAAACTCAGATATGGTTTCCGAGAGGATGTAAATGTTATTTTTGCAATGAGAATTCAGGATTATTAAAGGGTCTTCAAGCCCATTTTTATTTTCAATTGGTGTATGTTTATTTAAAGCTGAACTCAAGCCCTGCAACAAAGAAATAGTAATGTAATCCATGGTCCAGCGATCTTCTACCTAAGTGCTGGTCGTGACCGCTCCATCTGCTGAAGCCAGTCTGATCAGACTTGCTGCCAACCCTCTCATCCACGTCGGCACTAAATTTGGTGGAGGACTAATATCAGTCATTCAGCTGAAATGTGGGCACTGCTAGAAGCACCCATCAACATTCCAGCACCAAAGACGATTAGGGACACCGGCTGTCATGGGGCTGATGATGGCGATGTCCACCTTTTTAGAATTACCTTATAAACATTAGTCAGCCATATAACACATGTACTTTGATTGTAAAAACACACACAAGAGGGTGCAACTTCTTGTGCATTACAACCATACATTTTATTGAGTCCCAAAAGACAAATGGATACTCACAATCGATTAAAACCAGCAGCATATAACAAACAAACTTCAGCCTTGGGTGATGAGTCCCTGCTTAGGACCATCTGGTAGGAAAGCTCCCGTGTTTCAGGAATCAAGCCCCTCTTCTTCAGAACTCTGAGGCCTTGCATTTGTCTTTTGGCACTCAAATTGTATGATAGTAATGTACAAGGAGTTGCGCCCTCTTGTGTGTGTTTTTACAGTTTACTAGAGATTTCCTGATCTGTGGAGGACTTGACCTGAAGCATTGTGCATCCAAGTACCTTCTGGAACACCTTGGATTGAGTTCTGGGATGTTTTTGACGGTTTAGTCACATGTACTTTGATAAATGCATAGCACAAGATAGAACTCCAGCCATACAAAGAAAAACACACACCGATTCCCCACAATTTGTACCATTTTTTTCCCCCTTTAAATAATGGGGGTTCTATCGCACTGTAATATCTTAAAGTGGAAATCCATCTTAGAATCACTCTATGAACATAAACAGTGATACCACACATGTAACGTGATAAATGCATAACGGCATGTTTGCTTTCTGTCCGGGTTCGGGTCTTCCATCAATCAGCCTTGGAAACTGCCAGCCATTTAACAGTGACACCATGCAACTTATGGTGTCGCTCTACATCTTTGCCAGCATCAGTACTTTTTACCAGTTAGGCTTTGTAGTCACAAGATGTAGCTATCATGGGGGCTGGGCGACACCATGAGTTGCAGGAGGTCGCTGGTAAATGGCCAAGAGTTATCAATGCTGATTGCTGGACAACCAGAGAGTGGACAGAAGTCAAACATAAAATAGTCTCGGCTATCCAAAGCCCTTAACTAAGGAAAGTAGGATTGCCATTTATATACCCTCATGGGCTGTTCTATTTTAGATTGATACTATTTAAAATAATTAAATGTAAAGTGGAACTCTAGCTCAAACGGCGGGGGGGGTGTGTGAAAGGTTGTTTTTTTATTTTATTATCTGTATGCCATTTGGGAGATTTACCCTTATCTGCCATTAGCCAGTTAACGACCAGGCCTATCCTGACACTTTTTTTTTTGCTAGAAAATTACTTATTTTTTTTAGAAGAGGCCCTAGAAAATAAAATGGTTGCGATTTTTTTTATTTTTTTCATGTCGCGTGGTATTTGTGCAGCGGTTTTTCAAACACAAATTTTTGGGAAATGATTTAAAAAATATAACCCAATTTTTTGTAAAATATGAAAGATAATATGCCAAGTAAATAGACACCTAACATGTCATGCTTTAAAATTGCACACGCTTGTGAAATGGCGCCAAACTAAGGTACTTAATCTCCATAGGTGCTGCTTTAAAATGGTTGTTAACCTACAGCTAAGCCTATAATAAGGCTTACACGTAGGTTCCCAAGAGAATGACCCCTATTGGTGGGACTTTGAAGGTGGTGGAACAGAAAAAAATCAATACCGCAGGTATGCGTTGTGATATTTCCACACTCCAATCCAGTAGTGACAGCAGTGTCAATGAATGTTCGCAAAAACAAACGCCAGGATCTGCCCTCGTATGTTGAAGGAGAGATGCCCCCGATTCCTCTGGTCTCCGTAGGGAACATTCATCGACACTGCTGTCTCTACTGGATCGGAGTGTGGAAATATCACAACGCATACCTAAAAAGCAATATGTTTTGATGTGAAGAAGTAGGAAAATCACTGGTGCCTCCCTCTCACCACACCTACATACGTTTGTGGGAGCGTTCACTCTTGAATATGTGACTTGAGTATATAGTAAGGGTATCTGTGCTCACTTTAAAGCTGGAACCTGAATCATTCTTACAGCAACATTCTGACTCTTATTCGGTTTTTGAATTTGTATATTGTAAGTTTTGAGTGTGACGTCCTCAAGTATTACTATTAGATAAAGCTCGTCTAGGTACGCGAACACATTCTGCCGTAAGCCCCTGATGAAAGGCTTGAACCTGAAACGCGTCAGACTCTTTTCCTTTTTCAGAGGACTGCGGAATGATGTAAAAACACATACTCAGATTGGTGTGAGCCGGCTGGATGTTACTCGTTCACGATTTTAACAGGATATGATATTCATGTAGATGCTAACAAGTCTAGTTGCCATATACACATTTTTTTTTTTTTTTTTTACTCTGGACTTTTGTGCAATAAATGTGGAATTGCTATACATAAATATGCGGTATTGATTTTTCCTGTTCCACCACCTTCAAAGTCCCACCAATAGGGGTCATTGTCTTTGTATTGTATTTTCTGGGGGATTGGTGGTGGTATCAGGTTGACACTGCTGGCTTGCTGAACTCTTATACATGTAGGTTCCCTGCATATCTCCCAAACCTGCACAGTTTAGGAGATATACAGTGTTCTAGATGTGCCGACGTCATTTCGGCACATGCGCAGTGACGAAATGGCTGCTGGGCCGTTCCTTCACTGAGATTGTGCTGTGACTGGCGGTTCCCGCGCGCATGCGTGGGAGTGACGTCACGCGACTCCGGCCAGTTACAGAGCCAGAGTCACAGCCCCTGAAGGAAGAGGGGCTGAAGATGGCCGCTGCTTGCTCAGGGGACATCGCAGGCTTCGTTTGCAGGTAAATGACACATAATGGGCTACTATGCGATGCATAGTAGCCCATTATGCTTGTACTTTGCAGGGGAATGTAGAGGAAGTAAACCCCATCAGGGTTTACTTCCTCTAAACATTTTTACAGGTTACAAGTTTAGAGTTATAGAGGAGGTCTAGCGCTAGAATTATTGCTTTCGCTATAATGTTCGGGGCCATACCTCACATGTGTGGTGCGAATACCATTTACATATGTTGGCGTGACCTACGTATGCAGTCACCATTGTGCACGAACATGGGGGCACTGTAAACATTTTTTTTATTTTTACACTCTAATTTTTTTTTTTTAATAACTTTTAATGCTGTCACAAGAAATTTAAACATCTCTTGCGATAACAAGAAAACATGGCAGGTCCTTTTTAGGCTCCATTGACACTTGTGCAAAAATTGTGCAACTTTTATGTAGAGATCTGGGGTCTATACTTAAAATCATCAGATCAAAAAAAAAACCTATTGATCTAATGCTTTCAAAAAAAAAAAAAAAAAGGCATTGATTACATTGTCCATAATCCAGAAGTGATGTCATAAATAAGAAAAGTAAAAACAATTTTAAAAGCGCCCCCGACCCTGCACCAAAGAAAACTCATATGTAAGTTGTACCCGAAAATGTAAACTGTGTTCAAATCACACGTGAGGTATCGCCGCGATCGTTAGAGCAACAATTCTAGCAAAAGACCTCCTCTGTAACTCTAAACAGGTAACCGTTAAACATTTTTAAATGTCGCCTATGGAGATTTTTTAAGTACTGTAGTTTGCCGCCATTCCACGAATGCATGCAATTTTAAAATGTAACATGTTAAGTATCTATTTACTTGGTGTAACATGTTTCACAATATGCAAAATAATTGGGCTAACTTAATGCTGGATTCACACCATTGTGAATTGGATGCGGAGCCGCATCTAATTCGCGAAAGCAGGAGATTTTGACCGGCTCTCCTTGGAGCCGGTTCACATATCTTCAATGCCGCTCCGGTGCATGTGTTTGCACAGGAGCCCCGTGCGTCTTTTGGTCCGTTTCAGGGCTGAATTAGGACCTGAAACAGTGAACCGAGACGCACCACCCCCCTGCTGGGAGCTGCATGCGAAAATAGTGTGAACCCAGCCTGTTTTCTTATTTTTTATTACATAGTTTGTCAGGTTGAAAAAAGACACAAGTCCATCCAGTTCAACCAAAAAAAAAAAAATGTATATACATATATACACATACAACCAAATAATCCCATATACAATCCTTTACCCACAGTTGATCCAGAGGAAGGCAAAAAACCCCAGCAAAGCATGGATCCAATTTGCTATAACGGGGGAAAAAAATTCCTTCCTGATTCCCCGAGAGGCAATCGGATTCACCCTGGATCAACTTTACCTAAAGATGTTGGTACCCAGTTATGTTATTTACATTAAGGAAAGAATCCAGGCCTTTTTTAAAGCAACCAACCGTGCTGGCCAAAACCACCTCTGGGGGGAGTCTATTCCACATTTTCACAGCTCTTACTGTGAAGAAACCTTTCCGTATTTGTAGATGAAATCTTTTTTCAGTTATTATTCAGTGAAGTGTATTTTTTCCCAAAAAAAAAAGGGATTTTATTAAAACTTACCGTAAAATCCTTTTCGCCGAGTTCACTGACAGACGCAGCTCTTCATTGACTTTGTGTTTTTTAGGTTCGTCTTACCAGGAGTTAACTAGGCAGGGAAAAGAATTCAGCTGGCCCCTCCCCTGGGGGCCGTCCTCTTTTCCTACATTAAAACCCCCCTCCCAGAGGAGCTCTCCAGTTTGTACACAAGCCGTACCAAAACAGAGCCCAGAGGGGTGGGTGCTGCGTCTGTCAGTGAACTCGGAGAAAAGGATTTTACGGTAAGTTTTAATAAAATCCCTTTTTCTCCTACGTTCACTGACAGACGCAGCTCTTCATTGACTTTGTGGGGACGTCCCCAAGCTGTGTCAAAAAAGAGGGGTGGGTAAACGCAAAACAACTGTACCCAACTGAACCTCTGAGGAGGCACCAGACGCGCCTACACTGCCGCCTGCAGAACTTTGCGGCCAAAAGCAGCATCCGAAGATGCAAACACATCAACTTTGTAAAACCTATTGAAAGTGTGAACCGAGGCCCAAGTGGCCGCCTTGCACACCTGTGACACCGAAGCCTGGTGTCTAAAGGCCCAGGAAGTACTAACCGCCCGGGTAGAAAGAGCCGTGACCGGAAAAGGGGGAACCTTGCCCCGAACAGAATACGCATGGATCACGGTTTTTCTAATGCACTGAGAATTCGTAGCCGAAAAGGCCGCCAAACCTTTGCGCGGGCCCTCTGGCAGAACAAACAAGGCGTCAGCTTTTGGAAAAGAAGCTGTAGCAGCCAAGTACACCCGTAAGGCCCTAACTACGTTCAAGGCATGCAACTCGAATTCCTTCGGGTGCGATGGACGAGGGCACAATGAGGTAGAACAATATCTTCATTGATATGAAAAGAAGAGACTACCATCGGAAGAAAAGAAGAAAGGGGTCGCAAGACCGCCTTATCCTTATGTATCACCAAATAAGGAGACTGCACGATAAGGCAGCCAATTCCGACACTCGTCTGGCAGAAGTGATGGCAACCAAAAAAAGGCCACCTTCTGCGACAGAAGTTGTAAGGGGATCTCCCTGATCCTTTCATAAGGTGGTTTTTGAAGAACAGAAAAACACCAGACTCAGAACCCATGGGGCCATCGGGGATCTCACCCTAGGCGCCACATGTCGCACACCTTGTACAAAGGTACGAATCAGAGAGTGCGAAGCCAAAGGTCTCTGAAAAAGTATGGCTAAGGCCGAGATCTGGCCCTTAAGAGTACTCAAAGCCAACTGCTTAATCAGACCCTGCTGAAGAAAAGTCAGCACCCTGGAGACTACAAACGCGCGAGGGTTGTAGCCCTCCGCCTCGCACCAGGCAATATAAGCCTTCCAGGTAAGGTGATAAATCTTGCGAGAGGTGCACTTGCGAGCTTTCAACAAGGTGGGGATCACGGAGAACAACTTTCGAGCGTTCACGTGGAGAGCGTTCTAAATAGTGGAATGGACCTTCCGAATATAACGGACCACGCTCCGCCTCCCGATGTTGGGAGCGCGCAAACATCAGAGGTCCCACGACTGAAAAGAAGTCGTCCCAGACTAATTCGTCAACCGAAACTCATGAGAATTCCCGGTCTAGAGCCGGAATCGGTATGAAAAAGTCTCTGGAAACCGAAGCGTGAGAGACTAAGCATGGAAACATGTTCCACACGCTGTACACCGCGGATCCCACTCTAGGGGCTACCGGGGTACCCAAGACTCAGACCACAAAAAGACAAGAAGTTTTTGGTGGAATACTTTCCTAGTC
>BLSH010269069.1:237881-247968 GCA_018402905.1 Glandirana rugosa
CCCCCCCCCCCCCCCCCCCCCCCCCCCCCCCCCCCCCCCCCCCCCCCCCCCCCCCCCCCCCCCCCCCCCCCCAAAATCTTCCGGAGGTCAAGTGGTTAAGCTTTGGCTATAAAGCCTGGAAGCTGATTGTTTACTATGCAGAGTTGCATCAGATTTTATATTTTTTTAAGTTTTAGTACATAACCCCCACTGGAAGTCCTCTTCTTTTACTCAGCTATCCTCGGCTTTATAAACAAACAATAAAAAAAGCTGAAAATGATTAACATTAAATGTTGCCCATCGCGACCAAGTAAATGTTAATTTTCATTATGTTTCAAGGTGTTACGGAAGTGTAATTAACCAACTAAAAAAGGTTAGGGGGAAGTAGGTCAGTTTTGTAACGATATCAGTTGTAGAAGACATCGGTCTGTCCTGTGATAGGTCTTTCTTGCCCTGGTAGAGTCCGGAGGTATCTTGGCAGGCTGCACAATTCGAGTGTAGGAAGATGATTAGTTCTTGGCAGTAATGCAATTAAGAATGCCATTGGCCACATCCAGAGTTTCATCTCTGACCAGCACTATGTCATAAGACTGTAGAAACTGCTCCATCAGATCCTCCACCTGCAAAAGAGACATAATAAAAGGGGAAGTCCAGGACCACACCAGTAACGGGGCATTAGCCCAACTAATAATCATACCCAGAAGCTTGGTCCAAATGGACTATTCAAACTTAACTAAAAACATGGTGGCTTTAGGCTTGGGTCACACCTTCAGATTGGCACATTTCTGGGTATCACATGTATCAGCCCATTCATTTCAACGGGCTGCCCTACGTGTGAGAAACGCCGAAAAGAAGTCCGAGACTCCTTTTCATAAATGCACCGCATCAAACTGCATTGTAGTATGGCATCATGCGGCGTGGCATGCACATTTGTAGATGTGTGTGGTGCCACTAAAGCAGTTTTATACCCTAAAATGACATTTTTACCTACAGGTAAGCCACCAATAAGGTTTTAGGAGATATTCTCACTGCAAGCACCGCTGATGTCAGCAGGCGCATGCGCAGTGATGTCACAGGGAAGGCCCGACGCAAAAAGTCTGCATGTGCAGGAGTGACTTCTTGCAGCTCCGGGCACTCACAGCGCCAGAGCCGCGTACTCGGATGAATCCACGCAGGGAACATGGCAGCTCCCTCCTCGGGGACCAAGCGGACCTGTCAGAGCTTTGTTCTGAGGTATTTCATAATGAGCTAGTATGCGGTGCATACTAGCTCATTATGCCTTTGCCTTGCAGGTGTTTTTTTTTTTTTTTTTTAGGGGAGAAAACCGCTTTAAAGCTGAACTTCATCTTTTGATATACTTTACATCTTGGCCCAAACAAACTATGTCCCTCACTAACATGTGAAGGCACTGGATATGCAATACAAACTGAATGTAGCTGAGGCCACATATAGATCACTGTACTACCGCGTTCTGGGTTCGAGCCAAGTTTCCTGTCTCATAACCTGAACATCTAGACCCGGAAAGTCTATCACAACGGCGCTCAGCCTTTGAGAAAGTGGTTGTATTCCATCAGAGAGTCGGGCTGATGATGTCACAACCTCCGACTCAGCCAATCAGAGGAAGCTTTGTATTTAATGATGAATACAATCACTTTCTCTGAATGGCTGAGCTCCGATCAGATAGGCTCTATGGCGTGTCGGGTATGAGATTTGAAGTCTCAGTTGAAACCCGGAACACAGTACAGTATGCTGTATGTGGCCTTAAGCTATATACAGTTTATACCGCACATCCAGTGGCCTCACATGTTAGGCACACAACCTGGCCAAAAAGTACCATATTTATCGGCGTATAATACACACTTTTTCTTCCTGAAGATAGTGTGCAAACAGTGTGTACGTGTTATACGCCGATACTTGCATTTGGGCTGCCTCGGAGGGGGGCGTCAGATTACAGCGAGAATCTCCTGTTTACTCGGCGACAGCTGTAATATGAAGTCTCATCTCCTGGACCGGCATTGGACCAGTGTTCTGTATATCATAGGAGCTGGTCCAGGAGACGGAACTTCATATTAAAGAGGCCACCGAGAAAACAGGGGATCCTCGCTCAATGTAATCTGAGGACGCTTCCCAGGCAGCAGTAATCTGATGTGAGGCTGCATTGATGGGCAATGGTGAGCCTGCAGGATGGGCACCGGCAAGGCTGCACTGATGGGCACCGGCAAGGCTGCAGATGGGCACTGATCAAGCTGCATTGATGGGCAATGGTGGGGCTGCAGATGGGCACTGCTCAGGCTGCATTAATGGGCACTGGTGCGGATGAAAAACACCCAAACACAATAGTTTATTAGCTTCAGTGTGCTAGAGCCTTAAATGGAGTGCTCCTAATCTCAGCTTGTTACCTGTATAAAAGACACCTGTCCACAGAAGTAATCAGATTACAAGCTCTCCACCGTGACCAGGACCAAAGAGCAGTCCAAGGATGTCAGGGACAAGATTGTAGAACTACACAAGGCTGGAATGGTCTACAAGATCATCGCCAAGCAGCTTGGGGAGAGGGTGACAACAGTTGGTGCGATTATTCGCAAATAGAAGAAACACAAAATAACCGACAATCTCCCTCGGTCTGGGGCTCCATGCAAGATCTCACCTCGTAGAGTTTCAATGATCATGAGAATGGTGAGGAATCAGCCCAAAACGACACGGGAGAATCTTGTCAATTATCTCAAGGCAGCTGGGACCATAGTCACCAAGAAAACAATTGGTAACACACTACGCTGTGAAGGACTGAAATCCTGCAGCATCCGCAAGCCCCCACCCCCTACTCAATAAAGCACATATAAAGGCCCATCTGAAGGTTGCTAATGAACATATGAATGATTCAAAGAAGAACTGGGTGAAAGTGTTGCGGTCAAACGAGACCAAAATCAAGCTCTTTAGCATCAACTAAACTCACTGTGTTTGGAGGAGGAGGAATGCTGCCTATGACTCCAAGAACACCGATGACACAGTCAAACATGGAGGTGGAAACATTATGGTTTCGGGTTTTTTTCTGCTAAGCAGACAGGACAACTTCACCACATCAAAGGGATGTTGGATGGGGCCATCAAATCTTGGGTGAGAACCTCCTTCCCTCAGCCAGGGCATTGAAAATGGGTTGTGGATGGGTATTCCAGCATGACAATGACCCAAAACACACGGCCAAGGCAACAAAGGAGTGGCTCAAGAAGAAGCACATTAAGGTCCTGGAGTGGCCTAGCCACTCTCCAGATCTTAATCCCATAGAAAATATGTGGAGGGAGCTGAAGGTTCGAGTTACCAAGTGTCAGCCTAGAAAACTTAATGACTCGGAGAGGATCTGCAAAGAGGAGTGGGACAACATCTCTCCTGATATATGTGCAAACCTGGTGGTCAGCTAAAAAAAACATCTGACCCCTGCGATTGCCAACAAGGGCTTTGCCACCAAGTACTAAGTCATGTTTTGCAAAGGGGTCAAACACTTATTTCACTCATTAAAATGCAAATCAATTTATAACTTTTTTGAAATGCGTTTTTCTGGATATTTTTGTTATTCTGTCCCTCACTGTTAAAATAAACCTTAACCTACCATTAAAATTATAGACTGAACATTTCTTTGTCAGTGGGCAAATGTACAAAATCAGCAGGGGGTCAAATACTTTTTCCCCTCACTGTAGATGTGAATGCAGCCTTCGGGTGGGTAGGCAGCTAAATGGCTACTCCTGTCCACAGTTATGACTGTGGAGCCTCCTGTTGCACCCCAGCATGACATTGGTGCCCACCTGCATCCCAAAGGTAAAATCGGTGCTTGCCCCCACAGTGTGACACTGGAGCCTGCCCCGATCCCCAGGGTAACATTGGCATCCAATCCTCCAGTGTAACCTGCTCCTAGCTCCCTATTAGCACCTGACAGGAGTCCTGCAAGACATCAAAAATACACAAGCGGAATTGGCAGTGCACCCGCTCCCAGGCAAAGAAACAGCGCTGACAGTACGTTGTTTCATAAGGAATATTCTCCATGTGTGCCTCAGTACAGGGCACCCCACCACCCTCAGGGCCCATGTGCACTGCATACATGAAGATTACACCACTGAGCTGTAGCCTCACCTTGTCATTGAGGTAGCCAATCCTGAGAATGTTGTCCAAATTTGTGACTCCTTCAGCCATTGTGAGGTCGCCCAGTGTATCTCCAAGAAGAAGGATGTTACTGCGATGGCTCATCTGCTGGAAGTATTCAGTGTCCACCAGTACGGAATTGTTCTTGTTGTAGGTGTGTATAAGCTTACCTTTAAATTTAGTAAGAATACCCTAAGAAGAAATGGGACAGATTACTACACTACTCTTGAGAAAGAAGGCGAGGGGCCACCTGAAGTCTGATAGCTTCCTGGTCTTACACATGGTCTCTCAGCTCCTGAGGGCACAGCATGTAAGACCAGGCAGTTAACTGTCATCAATGTTGGTGTGCCCTATAGAAATCCCAATGAATGATACCAAGATCAAAAACATCAAAAATATTCACCACAAGTTACAAAGTGAAGAATGTAAACGTCCGTAAAATTGATTGCCGGGCTTCATTGCGGAGCAAGAGAGGAAGATCACAGTGGAGTCTTCAGTGAAGGTGCTGCATGAATTGATGATTCAATACTTAAGGTCCATGCAGCTTCATGCTCTGCCAGATCTCCTATAATATGAGGTCTCTCAATTTGGCAAGAGGCTTTGAGTACAAATATGCAGGGTTCAAGGCGACACTTTATTGCACCACTTGCTGAGAAATATTGGACATGGTTTTACAAGCATGATTTTAAGGACGTTTAACCGGTTCAAGACCGCCCCATAGCAGATTTACTGCAACAGGGTGGCCGCTCCGTGCAGAATCACGTATATATACACGATTCTGCATATCCAGGCTTAGGGCATGAGCGTGTGTAAAATAACAGCTGGGGCTGATCAGCGAGTCTCGATGTCCCCTGGGACCCACTGATCGTTCAGTACTCTGAGAGAATGACATGTAAACAAGGCAGTCTTAATCAATTTTCCTATCGCACTCCTTCCTGGCAAGAAAGGCTCTCATGGAATAGGGTGCTGCAACGAAATCCAGCTGGGTCCTGGAGATTATTCGTCATGCAAGTGTACATATTCGTCAGCACACCATGGATCCTTGTCCAAAATTTTCTTTTATTGTGAAAATCACATCACAGAGAACTGCATCGTTTCGGAGCCATGAAGGGGCCCTGCGCGGCTCCAAAACGTTGCAGTTCTCTGTGATGTGATCTTCGCAATAAAAGAAAATTTTGGACAAGGATCCATGGTGTGCTGACGAATATGTACACTTGCATGTAAACAAGGCAGACTGTCATTCTGTGAGTACAGACGATATGGATCCTGTGTTTCTGTGAAGCAGAAACACTGATCCATGTCTTCCAGTAGTAAAAGCACCTCCCCCACAGTTAATAAACACTCCCTAATCACGCATTTAACCCTTTGAACGCCCTCATGTTAACCCCTTCCCTGCCAGGTGTCATTAGTACAGTGACAGTGCATATTTTTAGCACTGATTACTATATGAAAGGAGTTGTAAAGTCTCAAGGTTTTTCATCTTAATACATTCTATGCATGATGGTGAAAAATCTTCTGTGCTGCAGCTGCCCCCCCAGAGGCCTCCTTTTTCTTACTTGAAGCCAATCGTTCCAGCGATGGGCATGAGCCCAGCAGCTCCAGCCGCTGTCTCTGGTCCTCATTGGATAGATAACAGCAGGAGACATTGGTTCCTGCTGCTGTCAATCAAATCCAGTGACAAGAGAGCTGGGCCCTACTCCTGCTGTCTGTGTCAATGGAAGCAGCAGTGGGACTTGGGAGCACGCCTGCACAGGTGCCCTCATGGAAATTGGCTCTCCGTGAGGGGCACCTGATGAAAAAGAGGAGGAGGAGCCAGGAGCGCTGCCAGGGGACCTCAGAAAAGGAGGATTGGGGCCACTCTGTGCAAAACCCTTGCACAGAGCAGGAAAGTATGACATGTTTGTTAATTAAAAAAAAAAAAGGAACCTTTACAATCACTCTAATCACTGGTCCCCAAGAAGTGTCAATGGTGTCAGTTAGGTGTCCAATTTGTCCACTGCAATACCGCAGTCCTGCTATAAGTTGCTGATCGCCGCCATTACTAGTAAAAAATATATCAATTAAAAAGTAAAAATATCCCATAGTTTGTGGATGCTAAAACGTTTCTGCAAACCAAATCAATATATGCTTGGGATTTTTCTTTTACCAAAAATATGTAGCAGAATTCATATTGGCCTAGATTGATGAAGAAACTTGATTTTTTACATTTTTTTCATTGGATACGTTTTATAGCAGAAAGTAAAAAATATAGTTTTTTTTCAAAATTGTCGCTCTTTTTTTGTTTCTAGCACAAAAAATAAAAAATGCAGAGGTGATCAAATACAACCAAAAGAAATCTATTTGTGGGGGAAAAAAAAGGACATAAATTTTATTTGGGTACGTCGCAGGACCTCGCAATTGTCAATTAAAGTAACGCAGTGTCGTATCGCAAAAAATGGCCTAGTCAGGAAGGGGGTACATCTTCCGGAGCTGAAGTGTTTAAATCACTTTGTCACTTGTGGTGAATATTTTTGATGTTTTTGATCTTGGTATCACTATTTGGGATATATATCCACTTTACCTCCGGAAGATTTACCCCTTCATGACCAGGACATTTTTTGTTTTTTGGCACGGTGTTAATTTATGTTTATTGATTTTCTTGAAAAAAAAAAAAAAGTTTACATCATATATCATGCATTCAGGAAAGGGGCAAATGACATATACATGAAAAGGGGAATATATTTCACAACATCGAAGACACATTTCTCAAAAAGAATAAGTACTATATTATACTAGCAACTTGAACAGGTCCCCCATGAACCTAAAAAAATAAAAATATGTCTATTTGTTATCCCGCACCACAGGTACTGTGAAGACGTCTACCCTTCCAGGACTATCCTAACAAGTTTGTTTTGCATTCCCGTTCTGTGCACTGCCCAGATCTATGAGGCCTGCCAGAACTAAGAACGGGTCCCCCCTCCCCCCCAATCAGCAGTAAAAGCGAAAAAAAAAAGAAAAAAAAACACGATCCGCATTTGCAATATACTGTATGGGCCACGAAATCAGTATACCTTATAAGTATTTCAATAACGATCTTGAGTTGCGGTATCTATCTCACCTATCCCATATCTTTCTTAAATTCTCTCTAAAGCCAGTCTCAACATAAGTTATCTCCTCCATCAATCTTATCTCACCCATCTCACAGACCCATTCTGTGATTGAGGGGGCCGTCTCTCTTTTCCAAGAGCAGGCAATAATTGTTCTCGTTGCTATTAGCATATGTCGCAATATGTCTTTTTTGATGGCCTCCAAGGAGCCAGGAATAATTGATAGTATTGCTATAGTTATATCTGGTTGTAATGTAGAGTTGGAAATTTCTCTATAGATCTCAAATATATTTGTCCAGAGCTGGCAGACCTCGGAACAAAAATACCAGATATGTGCGGTATTCCCTACCGCTCTGTTACACCTCCAGCATGTCTCTGGGACACTCTCCCTTATTCTATGAAGATCCACTGGGCATCGATACCATCTAGATATGATTTTATAGCTTCTTTCCTGATGTTTAATTGAGGGGGACAGCTTATGTACAAAGGTCAATGCTTTTTCCTGTTGTTGTGTAGATATTGGCCTCCCAATCTCTTCTTCCCATTTATTAAAATATGTTACTTCTCCGTCCAGACCTTTGGGGAGTAACTCTTTATACATTCTAGTTAATAGATGACCCAGTTTACGTGCTTGTAATAGAACTTTCTCAAATTCAGTAAGTGGTCTCACTAAATCGGGGTAATGTTCCAGTTAGTGAATATATGCTACCAATTGTTGATATTGTATCCATTTGTTTGACTTTCCTGTCCTTATGTATTCAATTGAGAAACCTCCCCATCCACCAGGATCTGGGCCAGTCATACATCATCCAGTCTCTGCCAGTCCAGAAAGTCCCTTGCCTCCAGTGCCGGCAGAAAGTCAGGATTGGAAAACAAAGGTGCCCACCTGTGTTGAGATAATTCCCCTTTTTAAACTAGTACATCCCAGACCCTCAAAGTTGAGAGGTCCAGGGATGGCATATCCGCAGCTTTAGGATGATTTGTTGGTGTGACCCACGGCATGGATCTCAACCTCAAGCCCAAGATATCCTCCTCTATTCCCACCCATTGTTTGGACTTGATCACATGGAACCAGTCAACGATCCTGGTTAAATGGGTTGCCTGTATACATTTTGTAAAATCCGGGAGGGCCAAGCCCCCCCTTTTGTTTAGATCTGGTGAGTATATCTTGTTTAATTCGGGGAGGCTTGTGTTCCCAGATAAATCCGCCTACCGCCATTCGCAACTTGCAAATTAAGGCAGCAGGGGGATACAACGATGCTGTCTGAAACACATACAACAATTTTGGAAGTATATCCATTTTTATTAGATTTATCTTTCCCAGCCAGGAGAAGGTGTTTTTTTCGGAGCGATTTTATTATCTTATCAAAGGGACATTTTTCGAGGTATACTTATCCGAGGTACTTAAGAGCTGCTTGTTGCCACTTAAAGGGAAACGTTTTCTGAAAATGAACTTGTGTTTTACTTGATAATGAGACATTTAATGCTTCAGTCTTATTCACTTTAAAATTACTTAATACTCCGAACCGTTTGAATCCTTGAATGAGATTAGGGATAGTTATTATTGGGTTAGTAATATATAACAAGAGGTCATCTGCATACTCTGACATTTTATATTATTTGCCTTTTATTTTAGTTCCCTGTATATTGGGGTTATTTTGTATAGCTATGGTGAGATGCTCCATCACCAAGACATACAGCAATGGGGAAAGGGGACAGCCCTGCCGGGTCCCCTTTAAGATTGAGACTGGGCCCGACTGCGTTCATTTAACTGACAATTGCACGTTCATTCAACGCTGTACACAAACTAAATATATATCATTTTTTAACCCACAAATAAACTGAAAATTTTGAAAAAGAAACAATAAATATTTTTTACTTTCTGCTATAAAACATATCCAATAAAAAAAAGGGATTTTATTAAAACTTACCGTAAAATCCTTTTCTCCGAGTTCACTGACAGACGCAGCTCTTCATTTACTTCATGGGGTTTTATGTTCGTCCAACTAGGAGTTAACTAGGCAGGGAAAAGATCAGCTGGCCCCTCCCCTGGGGGCCGTCCTCTCTTCCTACATCAAACCCCCTCACAGTATAGCTCTCCAGTTCGTACACAAGCCGTACCAAAGCAGAGCCCAGAGGGGTGGGTGCTGCGTCTGTCAGTGAACTTGGAGAAAAGGATTTTACGGTAAGTTTTAATAAAATCCCCTTTTCTCCTTATGTTCACTGACAGATGCAGCTCTTCATTGACTTCATGGGGACGTCCCCAAGCTGTATCAAAAAAGAGGGGTGGGTAAACGCAAACCACAGTACCCAACTGAACCTCTGAGGAGGCGCCAGTCGCGACTACACTGCCGCCTGCAGAACTTTGCGGCCAAAAGCAGCATCCGAAGATGCAAACACATCAACTTTTAAAACTTAGTGAAAGTGTGAACCGAAGCTCAAGTGGCCGCCTTGCACACCTGTGACACCGAGGCCTGGTGTCAGAAGGCCAAGGAAGTACTAACCGCCCGGGTAGAATTGAGCCGTGACCGGAAAAGGGGGAACCTTGCCTCCAACAGAATACGCATGGGTCACGGTTTTTCTAATCCACAGAGAAATCGTAGCCGAAGAGGCCGCCAAGCCTTTGCGCGAGCCCTCTGGTAGAACAAACAAGGCGCCAGCTTTACGAAAAGGAGCTGTAGCAGCCAAGTACACCCGTAAGGCCCTAACTACGTGCAAGGCATGCAACTCGAATTCCTTCCGGTGCGATGGACGAGGGCACAATGAAGGCAGAACAATATCTTCATTGATATGAAAAGAAGAGACTACCTTCGGAAGAAAAGAAGGAAGGGGTCGCAAGACCGCCTTATCCTAGGGGGAAAAGGCCAGTGCCGAGTTAAGATGGGCCCGCC
>BLSH010269069.1:257857-269703 GCA_018402905.1 Glandirana rugosa
CGAAAGAGAAAGCCGACCCACAGGGGTCCAATGAGGACTGGTCCCTGGGTCACGTACGCGTGACACCCGGCCCCACCGTAGTAAAGTCACCTCTTCAAGTTAATCCCCTGGTCATGAGTAACCTGGGGACACCCAGCCGAAAGAGAAAGCAGTGGCTTGGAATGCCCATGCGCTCCAGCTGCCATAGACTGGAAGACACTAGAGACAGGGAAGAAAACAGACAACCACAAACTGCTGCCATGGAATATGTAATATAAAAAGGTATACATCACCGCACACGGCACGAACACAGATCTGTGATTCAATCCTGCTTCCACGATCAACCCGGACCAGGTGGGCTGATCACGCTGTACTTGGGGCAGATAGGGCCACTCGCTAATAGCTGGGCTGTCTGGCCATTGCGCCGCTTGCCCGCCAATGGCTAGTCTTCTAGCTCTTCCCGTGCCTCTTCCAATTGCCCACTCCATACCTCGCTAATAGCTCAGGCTTATCGGAGTATCGCGACCTGTCTTCCCAGTGGTCGCTGTTGGCCGGACTTGATCGTGGAGAGGAAAAAATTCAGGTAATCAAATAATTGAACCAGTCCTTAGGAGGAGGACAAAAAAGAAACACGACCTCTGGCTCAGAGCAAAGATTTATGGGAGTGGGGTCCTATAGGGGAGGAGTGGAGGCGGGGTTAACCCATACGTATGCTGCCATGGAGTCTGTCAGGAAATCATATTGAATGAGGGATTAGGAAAAAAGAGAAACTGACCATTAAAGTGATACTAAAAACACAATGTTCAATTTACATTCTCCCTTCTATTTCTGTATGTGGATGATGGCGCTGTAATTATTTTACTCAAAAAAAAATTCAAGTACCTTTCGATATACAGCGGTCACATGACCCAGATCTTTCCTAGCCCGTCTGCAGGGAAACATAAGCAGCAGGAGCTTCTAGTCCTCTGCTGCTGGTCACATGTTCAAAATAAAACTAAAATGGCCTTTGGAACAGAGTAAAAATAAATTATTAATATCAATAAACTGTTTTAAATTGTCATAGAAATATATATTTGAAATTAAATCTTTATTATTTTTTGGAATCAACACGGTGTGGGCAGATTTCTGACAGTCACAGGCTGTGTCACACCCATCCACCCTGTGTGTCTTAGAATAAGAGGGAGGTGAAGCCTCTATTAATCTACATGTAATATCCCACTCAGTGGTGTATTTTGGTTTTGTGCTGCCCTAGGCAAGACTTAAAATTGGGCATCCATCTAAATTTGCCCCACTCCTTCCTGTTTAAGACCCACCCCTTCATCTGTAAACTCCAACCCTTTCTCTTTAGGCCCCGCCTCGTCCCATTAGACCACTAGTTTTGGGGGGGGGGGGGTGTCACTTCCTGAGCTCTGAGGGGTTTATGCTGGGACTTGCAATCCTTGATTTTTGGGAGGGTCCCAGCATCAACCCCTAAGATCTAAAGATGTGACCCACCCCCCAAAAGCGAGGGACTACAAGTCCCAGCATGAACACCCTTAGAGCGAAGGATGTGACACCTTCCAACATTGAAGGACTGCAAGTCACAGCATGAACCCCTGAGATCTAAGGACCCATTAGATCTCACAGGCTCATGCTAGGACCTGTAGTCCTTCACTAGTTGGGGATGGGTGGGGGAGTCACATTGTCAGCTCTGAGGGGCTCAAGATGGGACCTGTAGTCCTTCACTTTTGGGGGAGTGTCACATACCATAAAAGTGAAGGACTACAAGTCCCAGCATGAACCCTTCCTCTTTGTATGGGTCTCTGCAGTGCCGGGGGAGTTCTTCCCTAGGCCCCAGTCACATCAGTTTCATGCAAAATGTTAATTGTGCTTGCGGTGCCATTCATGGTTAGTGGCACCATAAATGAACCAAGCATTTTTCCATGCAGAAGAATGCTTGACAAATGCGGAAAATACACGAAGCTCAACACTTTTACACTTGTAGCAGTTACATGAGCTACTTTGGCGCCTTTTTTGTGCATAAGGCAACCCACTGATATGGGCTGCGAATGGGGCCTTAAACGCATTGTCTATCTAAACAAAATTTGTAGTCAGCTGGAGATCAGTTGACTCATTCAGATGGAATGAGGACCTTGGTCTCAAAACAGCTTTGGTCTTCTTCCCAACCTTAGTATTGAAATTGATGGTGATTACAAATGGCACAAAAAAGCTGCCTCAAATTACAATGGGTGCCCTAGCATGGCCTCTCCCCAACATAACCAAATACCTACAGGCACATCCTCCCTTATGAACAGCCAGGTGCACCACTTTGACCAACAGAGCCACCCCTCTGGTTTACTGAAAGAGCATGAAAGTTATAGCTGGGCCCTCTAAACTAGCCCTTTCTCAAATGTTTTAATATGGAGGAACTTTTGAAATAACTTTCCAGTCTCAGGGAACCCCTGTTAAAGATTACTCTATCTACAGCTCAGGGTAATTAGCATGATGGCCAGTGGGAAGAATGCTCTTTACACTTGTGGCCAGTGGGAAAAATACTTTCCTTACAGATAGCTTAAAAAGACACTTGTCAGTGGTTACTCAAGGAATCCCTAGCAACCTCTGGAGGAACCCTAGTTGAGAAAGGCTGCTGTGGACAATTACCAGGCCCCAAACTCCTGCGTAGGTTGACTAGTAGATGATCTGGTTCTGCACCCACTGGCAATCTATGTCTTTTGTAGATTTTAAGCTGTGGAATCAGAGTATCTCTACTGGAGTGACAACAGGACATAAGAAGCCATTGGGTGATACAACCATGTAGTATCTACCCACCACTGAAAAAAACAATACTAATCCATTGGTGGCTTTTTCCCCAAAGGAGCTTTGCTACTGCCACGGAAGCAGACGTCTCCTCCTAGGAAACCTTATTGATAGACGCACAATTAACACCACAAAGAGGACTGTAACTCTGAAGGCCTCATTTAAAAAGCAATACTAAGTAAGCCAACATAAAGTTGTTCTCTTACCGTAGCTTAGCCTGGGCCTCTTTCACAATCTGAGCTAGCTTTTGCTTCTCGATCCTTTGTTCACAGAGCAATACGTGCGCTTTACTCCACCTGACACAGAGATTAGAAGGAGCTGGTCACTAAACACAAAGCCTCTGCAATACAAAGTTCATCATCAGCAGATTGTTAAGTGAAAGCATAGGATTTATTTATTCAAGAGTCTGAAATAAGAACTGTGTTGCTCAAAGAATACAGATTTGTCCTTTCATTTTTAGACAGGTACTTTAGAAATGGCAGTAGGGATTGATTGGTTGCTATAGGCTTTGAAGTCAATTTTGATCATCTATAAACCCTCATATTACCAAGGGCAACACATTTAAAGTGGAACTTCTGACAACAATCAGGACTTCATATTTTTTACCTTTTCCGTGAGCAGCATCAAGTCGCCTTTCCCCTTCTTTTATTTATTTTTTAATTAAAGAAAATATAACATTCCAGGACATTACATACAATGGTCAATAAACATGTAATATTACAGCAATGAAACCCTTCTACAATGTCTAACATTCCTCCAACAATTTCTAGCACCAATAAGTCAAATATATCAAAAGACAAGAATGCATGTTACTGTGTAGAAACATAGCCAGAATTGTGCCCCTATGGTCTCCCAGGACTTTGGAGAGCTCCCTGATATGTAATTCACTCGGACAAACACCAGGCGTGTCAAGCCATAGGCCCCATAACTTCTCAAAATTTCTCCTTTTCAAAGTTCATAAAAGTGATATTAAAAGGCATAGTTTTTTTTTAAAGAACATACTTAACTGCTCGGTGGAATGGTTTTGCATAGAGCAGCCCAGATCCTCTTTTTTGGGTCCCGCATCAGCGCTCCTGGTTTCTTCCCCTTGATCAGTGCCCCCTATAGCAAGCCGCTTACTATGGGGGCACTAGTGCGTCCATAAGACACAGAGCCCTGTATCGGCCCTGCCTCCCCTGCTGTCTCCTCAATGGCTCACTGGCTGTGATTGACAGCAATGGGAGTCATTGGTATGTCTAAGCCAATGAAGAGAGAGTCCCGGACAGCCGAGACTCTCGTGCACATGGCAGAATCTCAGGTAAGTATTAGGGGAGGCTGTGGGGAGAGCAGCACACAAGATTTTTTTCCTTCACGTATAGAATGCATGAAGGTAAAGCACCATCAGCCTTTACAATCACTTTTACCAGCGCTAAGAACAACCCAAGCTTTTCAACTGTTGACTTGAGCATTGCTAGCCCTCTAAACAGAAAGAGGACACCTCAACACTACACAATGTTGTTTCCATTAGAACAAGAGTTAAACCCACTACCAGCAGCGTCAGCGAAGAAAGGCAAAATGATCTAAACTTCTACGGTCTCATCCATGTAAATCCACATCCTCTCAGGAAATGTTGCACGTTCCAAAAAATGTAAAGAACCATAACATTTGCTTCAGATGTTGCACATTCTTGTAGCAGTTCGCAAAAGACCATAAGGTTATAGTTAAGTGCTGAGAATGTGACAGGATCTGGCATGCATCAGCCCTATAGCAAGGGCCATTGAAACATGACTCTACTTCACCAAAGAGTCCTAGTGAGGGCCTTAAGGCCTTTGATTCCTCATCACTGCAAAGGAGACCTGGCCTAAGTTGCAGTTCAGTTGCACATCTATTTACCAAGATCTAAGCTGACATGGTAGACATCTTGAGCAAAACACATTAAGAGTCTTGCTGGTAGTCAATGGCCTAGAAGATTCAGCCACGTCTTCCACCTCAGTCTTCAAACAGGAGTGTCCTCCAAGCTGCAGGTTGAGAGCTGGACCTCCTGGGGACCGTCATCCAAAATTCCTTCACACCAAGAGAGATTTTTCGATTTACACCTCAGTGCCAGAGATAAAAAAGCTGCACAGGACGCACACTAAGGAAAAACTATATGCTATCACAAAAGCTTTTATGAGCAAGGTAACAAAAGCAGACACCTGCTGGCAAATGCCCTTAAAGCAAAAAGAGCTCGCCACATAGTACATAAAATAACTCTCCCCACTGGGGAATCCATAACCCAAAATGAGAGCATAGCGAACGAGTTTAGAAAATTCTATGCTGACCTTTACAACTTAACACAGACAAAGCCCCCAGAACATCCCGATGAACACAGACAGGAACGCATTACAGCATTCCTAAGCAAATTCTGCCCCAGTCCAATCTCCCCGGAGACAGCTAAAAAACTGGACTAGCCAAGAAACAATAGAGCACTCACCGCTCCAGGACAATCCGGACTGAGACACTGTATCAGTTGTGTGTATTCCAAATCAGGTGCAGGCTAATGAGTGCACATAAACGGCTGAAAAGAATGAGGCTGGACGGCCGCACACTGAATCCAATCTTGTGATTTTATTGATGCAAAGGTGCAAGTACAGATAGGCGAACCATAAGTCCCAGCTGAAACAAGATTGGATTCAGTGTGTGGCCCTCCACCTCATTCTTTTCAGCCGTAAAAAACTGGACTGTCCTATTAAAACTGACGAATGGATCCAGGCCCTCAAGCAAGCAAAACCGTGCAAAAGTCCGGGCCCTGACGGCTTCCCTGCGACCTACTATAAGTCGTTCAATAACATCCTATGCCATCTGTTCTTACAAGCCTTCAACTCAGTATCAACCGCAAACCCAATCGATCCACCCATGCTAGAGGCCAATATAACGGTATTGCCAAAAGGAGATGGAGATCTAGCCCAAACCACAAAACTACAGACTGATATCATTGCTTAATGTGGACATTAAATTATATTCCAAGATAATTGCAAACAGACTACTGACGGCCCTACCCCAAATTGTTTCCCCAGACCAAGTTGGTTTTGTCCCAGGACGAGTAGCAAGGGAAAACACCGTCAAGGCCATTTATATCCACCATCTGATTACAAAGACAGAAGGGGTTCTTTCTGTCTCTAGATGCAGAGAAAGCCTTCGATAGGGTAGCTTGGGACTATTTACTAGCAGTTATTAACACGCTATGCTTCGGCCCACGCCTACCAGGTTTAATAGCAGCCCTATACAAAAATCCAACAGCAAGAATACGAGTAAACGGCACCCTATCGGAGGCTTTCCCAATCTGCAATGGTACCAGACAGGGATGTCCTCTATCCCCATCCTATACGTGTTATCCTTGGAACCGCTACTATGTAGCATAAGGGAGAATAGAGAGATCGCTGGGATACAATCCTCATCCAGAGAGTACAAGCTCGCCGCATTCGCGGATGATATCCTACTTTTTCTCACTAAACCCTTAACTACTATCCCAAACCTGCTGCGAGAGTTCAAACAATTCCACAACATCTCAAAACCTGAAGATTAACTTCACAAAATCCTTTGCACTCAATGTTTCTCTGTCACAAGATACCGTCACCCACTGCCAACAAAAATTTCCATTTGTGTGGCAGAACGAATCAATCAAATACTTAGGTATTCAACTACCGGTAGACCTCTCCCAATTGTATGCCCGCAACTACATCCCGCTTCTGTGTCAACTTACGTTGGACATGAAGAATTGGAACAAGCCCACTTTCTTGTGGTTTGGAAGAGAGGCGATTCTGAAAATGAATGCCCTCCCAAGGCTTCTCTACATCCTACAAACAATTCTCATACAGGTTCCTCCCTCATTCTTTCAATCTTATAAAAACCTATGCATGAAGTTCCTGTGGAAAAAAGGGAACGCTAGGATAAATTACACCCAACTTACTCTGCCCAAACAAAAAAGAGGCATAGGTCTACCTGACCTGGCCAATTAATACAAAGCTACACACCTAACAAAGCTACACACCTAACCAGAATAGTAGACTGGAATGTGCACAGCTCCCTTAAGGACTGGGTAACACTAGAAATTACCTTTACTGATACACACCTTGGGAGTCTTCCCTGGACTTTACCTCATCAACAGCCCCCCTAACATCAAAGTGCACCCTCTAATCAGTGCCACTCTACTGTGCTTTCAAAGAGCATGCAAAGAAACCAAGATATCCACAATCATGGGGCCATTGACACCGCTCAGACTAAACCTTTTTCTGCCAGGGATGCATGGCGCATTTCTGAAAACACAGTGGCCCACTGACCAAAATCTAGCTCATCAGTTCCATAAGAACAACAAATACCAATAGATAGGCTGCCTTTGCGAAGTGACAGCAACCCTATGCCCCCATGGCAGGCTCTATTGAGAACGCTGTACCTAAACTCAAACCGCAGGGCCTCATGCTCTAGAACTCTCACACCCTTTGAGTCGTTCTGTACACAAAATTCACCCATGACCCCACCTCATATACACCATACATTCGTCCTTGTTCTCTCACATCAAAGTTGAGCAGACCAAGGCTTGCCAAAAATGGGAAACCAAATTTTCCATACAATTAACAGCCGAAAACTGAAGCAACATATTTGGTAACATACATAAGGGCTCCCTGAATGTTTCCACACAAGAAAACGGGTTTAAAATCCAGACGTGATGGTACCGCACCCGGGACATTCTACACACAATAGACCCGAAAATGACCGACAGGTGACAGAGATAGGGGCACGCTAACGCACATCTGGTGGGAGTGTTCAGGGATCCACTCTCTCTGGAAGGAGGTACAAAAGATGATACATAGAGTCACAACCTACGAACTGGCATTTACCCCGGCCCAATTTCTGCTTCACCATTCCTCCCTACCGCACAAAACATACCACAAATCTCTAGCAATGTTCATGCTAAATGCGGCAAAGCTTTGTGTCCCAGTACACTGGAGAACAAACTTCACACCTACCATCAAAGAATGGCTCCTGAGGGTGAGCAGAATAGCCGAAATAGAAGAACTCATACATATATCACGGGATACACACAGGAAATACAACACTAAATTGGCTTGCTGGAATCACTTTATCACCACCTCAGACTACAAAAGGTACTGGTCCCCTACCCCTTCGGGACAGTCTTGACTCAAGCTAAGCCCATACCAACGCCTAGTCCTGCCTGACCCCCCAAACCCAGACAACACATAAGAGAATACGACATGGACACAGGGTAGTATATGAACAGACCCTATTAGCAACACCACAGGTGACAATAACAAGGAGAATGGGTCCTAAAACCGAGGGCACCTCCGTCCAAACAATCACCCCACCAAAATATCTTACTTGGCCACAGTACCCAGGACCCGATACTGACAATATAACTATAAGGTAAACGATCGGAAACAGGGGGGGGCGAAGGGAGACACAGATACTGCTGCTACTCTCTTTTCTTTCTAACGTTCTCCTGTAACCCTCTTCACACTTTACTCTACCTGCTCACTCTTACTTCACAAGAACCCCAGTGTTATATACAATACCCACCCCTCATAGTGCCCTAAGACACACTGAAATATAGGATAACTAACCCCCAACAACATGATAACCCAACTAACTATCAGATTAAGAATGAATAGCCATAGCCTGAAACTGGGAAGGGACCGAGGTCGCCCCCACAGTATGGTTACCATTCGGGGTGGTGGGCTGGCCCGGGATCTTACTCGAAAGTTTATCCTATAGGATATTTGTGGCCATGGGCTAAAACACTCTTACTTACCTTATCGAACTCCAACGAGTAGGCAATTCAGGGGCACTACACATCATAGTTTCCATTACCCCCATTGTCTCCTGTGAATCTGGTTTGGAACTTTCCACACCTCCCTTTCGTCATGAATCCCCGTTCTATATGTAGTGCAAGAAGATTAGCTTAAGACGAAGTACTGGTTACCACATCAATACAATGTAATGAACCATGCTTAATGTTGCAAAAATGGATATTGGAAGCATATATTTTGTAATTCGTCTTATGCTTTGTATGTTCTTAAACTTCAATAAAATGTTTGGAAAAAAAAAAAAAAAAAAAAAAAGCTGCACCGCTCCAAATCCTAAACTTGCTTCTCAGGTCCTCCAATGCTTTGGGTTCTGGATAATAAAGAGCTCATCCAGTTCAATAAGTGTATCAAACAGACGTACGAAACCACATGCCATAACAGTCACCACGTTAGGTTTAATCAATCAACGTAGCTGACATCCAACACATTCCATGCCCTAAGAGGGGAGTGGCTTAGGGAGAGCACTGTGTTGGAAATCAGCCACACTGACATTAAACCTAGTGGGATGATATTTATGGAGTGCAGTTAAGTATTTTACTTTTGCTAAACCTCAAAGTGGTTACACATGCTTTGCAACCCAGGGAGAACTGACTTGATGCCTCATAGACAATACTTTTTCAGGTCTAAAGACTTCAACATCAAGATCATCCCAGTTTTCATGTGATATTTTTACACCTGTGTTTCTATACGTTTTGCATGATCTCCCTCTATTTCTTTTTAGGTCCATCTTTTTTAGACTTAAATTGGGTTATCCAGAAGAGTCAGCACTACAGCTAAATCAAATGAATGCAATGCCCCTTTATTGAGACATAGGGTTAGAAAAGCCATAACAGACCTGTTTACGGGTTTCAGCTTAGCGGCCTTAATCTCACAAATCCATAAAAACAGACCTGCTTACGCATTTCAGCTTCGCAGCCCTAAACCCACGTAAGTAGGTTTGTTTTTATGACTTTCTAACCCTATGGACAAGATTTACTAAAACGGGAGCATGCAAGACCTGGAGCAGCTCTGCACAGAAATCTGCTTCCAGGTTTTATTGTCAAAGCTTAACTGAACAAGCTGAAGTTAGAAGCCAATTGGCTACCATGCACAGCTGTAACAAATTCCAAACACTCCAGTTTTAGTAAATCCCTCCAATATCTCAATAAAGGAGTTTTACATTAATTTAATCCAGCCGTAGTGCAGACTCTTCTGGATATCAATGTTACAAATCTGCCAGCAGGAGACCAAGCCTTGGCACGGCGTCTCTCATTTTTCTAGATTGGGAGCTGGGTGTGGGCTTTTCTAATTCTATATTGGGATATAGTGGAATCATAGGATTTCAGGCAGTGAATATTCTGCCCTACTTTCATTTAATTTTTTCTATGTTGTATTAAATCTCTGTGCTGCAATTAGCTGAAGAAAACCGGTGTTGGATTACATTTCAGTGTCTGTAAAGCCGTCTATGGTGGATGGTGCTAAGGCAGCAGTTGACCATACTGTCTGGACAGACTGGGTCTTATGAGGTAGGTCAGTGCATAAAGCAGCATTTGAAACAGAACAGAACCAGTTAATGACGTCTAAGTGAAACGTTACTGGATTGAAGGATTGCTCTTTAGGGTCACCATACATGTTACCGACTGACTGTACAATCTTTGTACCCATCAAAACTATGTAATATGAGGAGCTACCTAATCTATCCAACCCATCTGTATACAAACAGGCAGGCCCTTGCACTACATAGCTGTTAGTAGATCTAATGAAGATTGTACTATGCATGGTGAGCTGTAAAGGCGACCATACAAGGATTTAAATTTGGCTGGTTCAGCAGGGACCAGCCAAATTTTGATCCATATATTGGCAGGCTGGTCTACTGATTGACCTCTGCACAACCAGCCTGTCGTTTTTTTCCCCAAACGATTAGTGCCACTGGCTATAGCTGGCAACACCGATCAGTGTGTTCTGATGGTGGGAAAGTTTAGTCAGCTCAGTGGGATCCCCCCATCCACATCAAGTGTGGGGGAATTGGGTCATTTTTTAATTTGTTCAACCCACTGGTTTAAACAGAAAAAAAAAAAAAAAAAAGAAGGATTAAAAGATATCGTAAAGTCAGAAGGTTTTTTATCTTAATGCATTCTATGCTTTAAGATAAAAAGCCTTCTGTGTGCAGCAGCCCCCCTAATACCTGAAATCCCTCTCTCTCCATCGATGTCCACTAGTGTTTCCGAGATGCTCCCTCCTGGCTGAGACACAGCAGCGGCGCCACTGGCTCCAGCTGCTGTCAAAGTCAGCTAGCCAATCAGGAGAGAGAGTGGGTGGAGCCAGGTCAGGGCTCAGTGTCTGAATGAACACAGGGAGCTGTGACTCTGGGTGCCCCTATAACAAGCTGCTTGCTGTGGGGGCACCCAACAGGAGGGAGGAGCCAGGAGAGCAGAAGAGAGATCCGAGAAGAGGAGGATCTGGGCTGCTCTGGGCAAATCCACTACACAGAGGAGGTAAATATAACGTGTCTGTTATTGCTATAGAAAAAAAAAACAAGACTTTACAATCACTTTAATGTATGGGCAGTTTTAGATTTGCCAGGAGCTTCGCTTTAATGAATTGCTCTTTACATGTTCTCACCATTCCACCATCAACGGGTACTTCTCCTCGATGGTCCGATGAGGGTCGATTTCAAGGGGGTAGTAGAAGTTACAAAGTTCCTTCAACTAAAAAGGCAATACAAGGTTATGTAAATGAATGTACACAACAAGTAATGTGTCAGATTACTAGAACTGCCTGATAAAATGATGCCATACCAAAGTGTCAACGCATTCAAATGAACAATAGGGCCTATTAGAGTATTATTAAGGCAGAGTTCGAGCTTGGGGAAAGAAAAATTTAAAGTCAGCAGCTACAAATACTGTAGCTGTTGACTTAATATAAGGACACTTACCTGTCCTGGAATTCTGCGAAGTCAGCGCCCCAAGCTGATCCATCCATCGGCTCCAGGTGCAGGCATCCTTACTACTGCGCATGCGCAAGTCACGCTGCGCTTTCTGAATGGTTCCGCTGCCTTCTGGAACCTGTGTGTCTCCCAGAAGACAGCAGAGGGCGGTTGGGTGATAGGAGGAGGGGTCAGAAACGGCGTAGATCGCCGTACAAGGATTGCGGCGATCTTACATGGAAGTAAGAGCGGGTAGCTGGTTTTAACAGGTATCTGCTCCCCCCGAAAGGTGCCAAATGTAGCAGTGGAGGGGGGGGGGGGGGCTT
>BLSH010269069.1:310101-326309 GCA_018402905.1 Glandirana rugosa
GTAGAGACAGACAGAGGGGTGGGGGGGTGTAAATACGTCAGAGAATGTCAGAGAACACGGTACAGGCGTTAGAATGTCAGAGAACACGGTACAGGTGTCAGAGACTGGTAGAGGACATGGTACAGGTGTCAGAGACTGGTAGAGGACATGGTACAGGTGTCAGAGACTGGCAGAGGACATGGTACAGACGTCAGAGACTGGTAGAGGACATGGTACAGGTGTCAGAGACTGGCAGAGGACACGGTACAGGTGTCAGAGACTGGTAGAGGACATGGTACAGACGTCAGAGAGTGGTAGAGGTAATGATGCAGACGTCCGAGACTGGGAGAGGACATGATACAGACACATGGCACAAGAGACTGTAAGAGACTGCATAAATGTGGGGGGGTGGGGAGACAGACAGAGATGGGGGTGACAGAGAGACAGAGGGGGGTAACAGAGAGGGGTGAGAGAGAGAGGGGGGTCAGAGAGAGAGACCCCTAGCCCTGTCTGCAGTCCCTCTAGTGCCCCTATGTCTAATGGTGTGTGTAATGCTCAGTACAGTACCCTGCATGCCAGTAGAATGTCCATGATGGCAAGCAGCTGGCAAGACCTGTTTTCATTCTGGGTGAGGACAGGAGATGCTCTGTTCCTTCTATCGGATCTATGATGTGACATGGAGTGGTCCTTGGCTGCTTGCATTTCCTGCCTGTCCTTGTTCTCTAAGCCCCCGGTTAGTCTGTCTTCCGGGCCTGGGAGCGGTGAGGAGGTTTAAGGAGTCCAAGGTTCAGGCACTGGGTAGTGCTGGGGACGCTGTACCCGCTGCTCCTGGCATCTGCCGCTTTCCTTTCCATCTCCTGGGCTGCTCGCTCATACTATGTAGACCGGGTGATGTCATCCTGACCACCCCTTGAGGCCTTCACTGTCCCGCTCCTCGCACCAGCTGTCACCGGCCCTGCTAAACTGTGTACAGGTGCGAGCAGGGCCTGCCATTGGTGCTAGGATAAGGACAAAGTGGGGAACCCCCAATATGATCCTTATTCCAGGGGGGGGGCGCTTGCCCCCCCTTGCTCCTACCTGCGGACGCCCATGCAGCCGGCCCTTCTGCTCAGAAGGTGCCTGGGCCCTCCCTTTTGAACTGATGGGGCCCAGGCCCAGTACAGGGGGGATGGCTGTACTGCCTTATTAGCAGCCCTGAGTACAAGAACTACTTTTTTAAATTGGTGCGGCGCTGCAACTGCGGCGTTGCACAGATTAGGACGGTGCCATTTCTGGCAATTGCTGCCAATTTGGCATGCCAAATTGTGTTAATATGAACCAGGGCTAAGACCCCTTTCACAGTTGTGCAACTTGTCCTGCGACTTGGGACTGCAAAGTCGCATGACAAGTTGTACCCCATTATTTTCAATGAGTACCATTCATATATGTGCGACTTCAAAGTAGTCCCTGCACTACCTTGGTCCGACTTTGATGTGAGTTGAGGTCCATAGACCTCAAGTTTACACAGGCATTCCCTGAAATCGCGGACTTTCAAGTCGCGGCAGTGTGAAAGGGGTCCAAGTGATAGTTCATAGAATCAATATATTCGTAATATCCAGTGACTTTAGTGACCACCACCTCTACTAGACTTGCCTGTTCACCTCCAAGTGGTGACCTCACTACAGAGTCATAAAAGATCTGGTTTATTGTCTTTCAGGATTCCCCGAGGAAGATCTTCCTCCCAATGATACAGCAAAAAAGAACCGGCACACTGAAGTACGATATCCAATGAATGCCCATAAAAATACAGCACACGCAGATGCGTTTCGGCTTGTAGCATGTTTACAAATGGCATATAACACACATATATACAAAAAGAAAGGGAAAATGGGGAGGAGTCTCCCACCAATGCAAAGAGAGGATTGGTTAATTGAAATTGGGGGTGGAATGTCAAAAAAGGTGAAATCCTTTAATACAAATTCCCAAAAGATCAAAATGGCCATATATAAAAGTAAAGAAATAAAAAAAAGGGGCGTAAAAAAGAAAAAGAAAAAAAAAGGGGGCGTAAAAAAAAAAAAAGGCGTAAAAATGTCAAAAAAGGTGAAATCCTTTAATACAAATTCCCAAAGATCAAAATGGCCATATATAAAAGTAAAGTAAAAAAAAGGGGCGTAAAAAAAAAAAAATGAACCAATGAACCTGGATCACACTGGCCTCATCCTTAGAATAGGGACCCCCATAACACAGTCACACCCACCCAATGTCATAACTCTCAAACTGCCTTGGGGAGATGGATCTTCCTCCCAATGTGCCTGGATCACACTGACCTCCTCCTGGGAGCTCGATCAGTCATGTGTGGCCACAGGGACATTGGGAAGAAGATCCATCTCCCAAAGGCAGTTTGAGAAATATGACGTCAGGTGGGTGTGACCTTCTGCCGAGAGGGAGGAATAAGTCTGCATGCACATCTTGCAGGTGCGACGAGGCACACGCATTTGTTTGCACGCTTCCATGCATTCAGGGCAGCCCATTCATTTCAACAGGATGTCCTAGTAGGGTTGCCACCTCATCCCTTTAAACCCAAACACGTATGAATTCCACAGGTTCTGTGGCTGATTGAGATGGTAATTAAACTCACTTGGTGCCTTATCTTGATTAAATTAGCCTCAGAACCTGTGTAATTCATATGTGTTCGGGTTTAAAGGGATGAGGTGGCAACCCTATGTCCTACACATGAGAAGCATGCAAAAAAAGCACACAAACTAATTAAAAAAAAATCACACCACACTAAAATGTATGGTACTGCGGTAGCATGCGTTTAGGTGTAGGCGTTAGTAAGATGCATTGTGGTGCTAAGGGTACTGCTGTATGTCGGCAAAAGGGCAGTCTTCTTTCTTGTGCGTTGTGGGAAAGCACATGATCTTGCGCACATTCCCATGACCCAGAACAAAGCCTTAACCTCCCTGGCGGTATGATTATTTCAGATTTTTGGTGCTGAAAGCGGTACGATTATTTTGCATGGAAATTTGGCGTTTTATATTGTAGGCCTGTAATTCTTAGGAATAACTCACTTAAATCTGTCCAAACAAGAGTCTACTAGACATCCCGGGTATGATAAAGTTTGAAACATGAAATCATAAATTATAATATAATAAATAACTAAAAATAATTATCAAAAATAATAAGGTAATAGTAATAAAATGTATGCAATAATGTAATCAAACCAAAAACACTGAAATTTGCTCAGTTGCAGAATTGTCGCTGTCATCACTTTCAGTTTCTGATGATAAATTTCCCCAAAAATCAGTATCACTCAATTCTGCAAATCATTCTTATTTACTATCGCTGTTTTCTAGCTGATCAAAAACCACTTTTGACGCAAAGGGACACTTTTTGGTTGCCATGGACATTCTCAAGTTTCCAGGCAGAAAGAATGACATATATAATATAAAAATGCATGCAGGGCTCTGGGCAAACCACTAGGGGCAAAGGGGATGTGAAATGATTTCATACAGTAATGTAATCTTACAGATTACAGTGTACTGAATGTATACTGTGTGTTTCACTTTTTGAATTTGCCGCTGGTCTCTGCCCCCATGCAACGCTTGCAGGGAACGGAGCCCGGCACACAGAGTCATCGGGCGGAGGACACAGCCTGCAGACACGGCGGAGGACATCGCTGGATCCAGGGGACAAGGTGAGTAGCGCTGCCTGGATCCAGCGGTGCGATCCCGAGTGTGGCTCGGGGTTACCGCAAATGGTACTGAAATTCCACCCCGAGCCACACTCGGGAATACCGCCAGGGAGGTTACTAAGGAGATACATTCCACCTCATTTACTAATCAAGTCACTAAGCACCTCCCTAAGTAATCTGTCTGCTTCGGACAGCACTACTGCTAATCGGAGGTTCCTATATATTGTGAGCTGCAAGGAAAAAAAATCAGGACTTTCTGTATACAGTGCCTTGAAAAAGTATTGAAATTTTACACATTTTGTCATGTTACAACCAAAAACATAAATTCATTTGATTGGAATTTTATGTGATAGACCAAAGGTCTCCAAACTGCGGTCCTAGGGCCAGATGTGGCCCTTAGCTAGCCTTTATGTGGCCCTTGGGGCACCGTTCCTCCAACTGATATGAGGCACTATTTCTCCCACTGACACCAACAAGGGGGCACTATTTCTTCCACTCATACCAATTATGGGATCCTATTCCTCCTACAAACAGGGGCACTACTCCTCCTCCTACTGACCACCAACCTTGAGACCATATTTATTCTCACTGACGCTGGGCCCAGGACATTTGCTGCCCCCGCTGGCCACACTCCGGCCCTCCTAAACTCGTAAGGACAATAAACTGGCCTTTTGTTTCCTGTACATGGAGGCTGTGACCACTTCCCTTCTCCTGTTAGGGCAGTCCCCCCACAGTTATAACACGCCCAGGGAACATAGTTAACCCTTAGAGTGCCCCCTGCAGGTTAACCCCTTCACTGCCAATGGCATTTACACAGTAATCAGTGCATTTTTATAACACTGATCGCTGTATAAATGCCAATGGTCCCAAAAAAGTGTCAAAATGGTCCGACATGTCCGCCCCAATATCGCAGGACCGCTAAAAATCGCAGATCGCTGCCATTATTAGTAAAAAAAAAAAAAAAACCCCAAAAATGAATTCTCATCACCCGTAAACGCGACCTTTTGCGCAAACCAATCAATAAACGCCGATTACGAGTTTTTTTTATCACAAATATGAGGAAGAATATAAATCGGCCAAAAACGGTGAAAAAAAATGTTTTTTTAATATTTTTTTTTTGGATTTATATTTTAGCAAAAAGTAAGAAATTTGGGTTTTTTTGCAAAATTGTCGCTCTTCTTTTGTTTATAGCGGCGATCAGAAATGACGCAGAGGTGATCAAATACCACCAAAAGAAAGCTCTGTTTGTGGGAAAAAAAGGACGCAAATTTCGTTTGGGTACAACGTCGCACGACCGCGCAATTGTCAGTTAAAGCGACGCAGCGCCGGATCGCAAAAAGGGCTCCGGTCCTAAAGCTGGAAATCCTTCCGGGGCTGAAGTGGTTAAAGTGGTTCTCAAGTTAAAAAAAAAAAAAAAAACACCTGCAAGAGAAAGGCATAATGAACTGGTATGCATCGCATACTAGCTCATTATGAAATGCTTACCTTAGAGCACTGCTGTGACCGGCGACATGCTGAGCCCGTCGTCTTCCAGGATCCCGGGCGCCGACCAATCACAGCACGAACTCCTGCGCTGTGATTGGCAGGAGCTGCGCTGACGTCACTCCCGTGCATGCTGCCCGTTTCTTCACTGCGCATGTGCCAATGATATTGGCACATGCATTTAAACTGTATATCTCCTAAACCGTGCAGGTTTGGGAGATATGCAGGGTACCTACAGGTAAGCCTTATTATAGGCTTACCTGTAGGTTAAAGTGGTTGTCATGTTGACAACCACTTTAATAAATTTGAAAATAAAAATAATCCATGAAAAAGAAAGTCCAAAAGAAAGTCCACAAAAAAATCGAGTGTTGGTTGCTGATGAAATCCACCAAAGTGCTTCTACTGTTTATAACAGTGATTCAGTCTTCCCTGGTATGGATATCACATGCCTCCCATTTCGCATTGTTGGCATTTTCACCAACTTCACGTGCCTCCCATTCTCATGGTTGGCAATATTGCATGCACAGACTCTTACCTCATATGGGTGTTATATGCTTGTAGAAGACTGGGTGCTATTTATCAACAACTTCTTCATCTGGCTGATCTCATTTTGTAAACACTGGCCTTTCTAAACCAGCGCTCCAATGACACAGATGAGGATGATATTGGTTCCCACAAGGAGGGTGATAATTACTCCTTTCCAGGAAGGCTGCCAGAGTTTCCTTGTGTTATTATCAATCTTGCATGCAGATCAGGAACTTCATGCAGTACTCAGTGGGGGGCTGCAATTTTTCTACTAGATGGGTGCCCACATTGGGCAATATGCTCCGCGGAGATCGCTGTACTAACATCAGATAGATAGTACAGCAGCTCCTCCTGAGCTTTGCAATCTTTTTTCGTTCAACCCAAAAGAAAAAACTAATAGTGTGTACTAGGCTTAAGACTTTGGGGGTGAAAGGGCGTTGATTATGCAAAAGTGCAGTTATTCTTTAAGTATTGAAAAAGGTGAAGTAGAAGGGTAGTTTTTTTTTTATCAGTGACCAGTTTGGATTCAGAAAAGGGAGAGGTGGTACTGATGTAATCTTCATACAACTTAGTGAAAAGGCTATTGGACCTCATATTTATGGATCATGTTTCCATCAGGGGCAGGCAACCTTTGAGAGATGGACCTAGTTGAACAACACTAATGAAGTGAAAGATCACCCCTATCTGCCCCCCCCCCCCCCAAAAAAAGGCTGTAAGACCAACCTTTGTTCTTTTTTTCCTTTTGATGAAATATTTTTACTCAGAACAAAAATAAAATAAGTATTAAGAGAGTGCAGTGTTTAGGAGTGCGTCATGCAGAGAATGCAGGGTTCACCAGTGCATTACGCTCAGAATGCAGGGATCAGGAGTGTGTTGCACTCAGAATGCAGGGTTCAGGAGTGTGTTGCGCTCAGAATGCAGGGTAAAGGAGTGTGTTAGGCTCAAAATGCAGGGTTTGTGGGGGGGGGGGGTAATGTGAAGGGTGGTAGAGGACAATGCTATGGGGGTGACCCTGTCCATAACAGTGTCCTTTGCCCCCTTCACATCACACACACAGTGGTGTCTTCTGCCTGCCCCCCTTTCCCATATAGCAGTAACCTCTGCACCCCCCCTTTCCTCCAATAGCAGTGTCTTACCTGTTTTCACAGCGGAGACCCAGAGGCAATACAGTTCTGGACAGAGGGCGGGAGCTGGCAGAGTCATTTTCATATTAGCAAACTGGTGATTGGTTGCTTAGGACCTCCCTGTGTCCTAGCAACCAATCACCAGCAATTTAACTTAAAAAGCCCTCAGTCCTGAGCTGTGCCTCCTCCCGATCTCCACTGTTCACTGATAACAGCGGCGAAGGAGACGGGAGGGAGCGGCCGGGACATAGAAGGTGCGGCAAAGCCACGGATGAGACTGGGAGGAAAGACAAGGACGGCACCTAGAACGCGGGGTCGGCAGTGCAGGAACCTGTTCCCAGACTACCTGTCACCTGCAGGTGGTCGACAGGTGGACCATGATCGACAGGTGGCTGACCCCCAGCCTAGAGGTTCCAACACCAGGTTTGGGTAGTGGCTGCAATGGAGGAAGGAGCAGTGGGGTAGCACTGGAGAGGTACTATAGCCATAGGTGTGCACAGCCTATTGCATTAGGGCAGTGGTTCTCAACTCCAGTCCTCGGGACCCCCCAACAGGCCAGGTTTGCAGGATAACTGAAATACATCACAGATGATATCATTTGCTGCTCAGTTATTGCAGTGTTCTAGTCTGCATCTCCCCAAGGTAATACTTAAAATCTGGCCTGTTGGTGGGTCCCGAGGACCGGAGTTGAGAACCACTGCATTAGGGTGTGCACCTCTGTGCTCAAACACATATGTGTGTGTGTCTGTGAATTTATCCTGATGGTGTCAGTGGGGCAGAGATTGGTGTCAGTAGGGCAGTAGATGGTGTCAGTAGTAGTTGTTTTTTTGTTTTCATTTGTTTTGTAGGCATTTTTTTGGAGCCCTGTTAGGGGGCTTTGGTGAAATATCAGGGGGAATCTGTACCACATAGTGTTATTAGAGTGTGCCCAGGCACATCTGGCACACCCTGTGTGCACGCCTATGACTATAGCCGCAACAAAACTAACCCTTGGTAGATAACCAAGTCCCAGAGTTCCATTCATTGTCTGAGTAGAACAGACTGGGGGAGAGCATATTGCCCAATGTGGGCGCCCGTCTAGTATAAAAATTGCAGCCCCCACTGAGTACTGCATGAAGTTCCTTATCTGAATACAAGATTGAAAATAACACAAGGAAACTCTGGCAGCCTTCCTGGAAAGGAGTAATTATCACCTTCCTTGTGGGAGCCAATAACATCCTCATCTGTGTCATTGGAGCGCTGGTTTAGAAAGGCAAGGCAAGGTTTATAAAATGAGATCAGCCAGATGAAGAAGTTGTTGATGAATCGCATCCAGTCTTCTACAAGCATATAACACCCATACAAAGCAAGAGTCAATGCATTGAAGTATAGAGCACTTTTGCCAACCATGAGAATGGGATAGACGTGAAATTGATGAGTTCTATTCTGTTGGGCAGAGGGATCACCTGTGCACGTGAGGAGGTGTTTTGATTTAAGGATATCCATACCAGGGAAGACGGAATCACTGTTATTTAAAGTGATTGAAAAGTCTTGTTTAAAAAACATGTAATACTTACCTGCTCTGTGTAATGGTTTTGCACAGAGCAGCCCAGATCCTCCTCTTCCTCTATGGTGCTCCTGGCTCCTCCCTCCTGTTTAGTGCCCCCTGTTCTGTCAAAAGAGCCGACTCCTTAAAATCTTCAGTGACGTCTGGCGGTGACTCTGGATTTCATCAGCACAAACAGTGGGTGGATTTTTAACCCTGGCGTACCGCTGTCAGAGTCCTCCCCTCCCTCCTCCTCTCCTTGTGTATGTCACACACAGCTGTGTCACAGAGCTTAGATCTGAAATGTTCGGCACCTGCTGTAACAAAGTCCCGCCTCCTAATCATATGCCGGGAATGTGTGAGGTGTATCATAGGTGCCTGTCTAGGAATCGGGACATTGTTACAGAGGCCGGCCGTGCAATTCAAATCCAAGCTCCGTGACACAACGGGAGATCATGGCTCTGTGTGATCCAGGCACTGGTAGGCTGCATTTGATGTGCACTGATGAGTCTTCATTTGATGGGCACTGGTGTGGCTGCATTTGATGGGCATTGGTGAGGCTGCATTTGATGGGCACTGAAGAGTCTACATTTGACGGGCACTGATGAGTCTACATTTGATGGGCACTGGTGTGGCTTCATTTGATGGGCATTGGTGAGGCTGCATTTGATGGACACTGATAAGGCTGCATTTGATGGGCACTGAGGAGCTGCATTCCATGGGCATTGGTGAGGCTGCATTGATCTCTTGTATCATGTCCGCATTCTCTGACCATCTCTTGTATCATGTCTGCAGTCTCTGACCATCTCTTGTATCATGTCTGCAGTCTCTGACCATCTCTTGTATCATGTCTGCAGTCTCTGACCATCTCCTGGATCATGTCTGCAGTCTCTGACCATCTCCTGGATCATGTCTGCAGTCTATAACCATCTCTTGTATAATGTCAGCAGTCTCTGACCATCCCTTGTATCATGTCTGCAGTCTCTGACCATCTCTTGTATCATGTCTGCAATCTCTGACCATCTCCTGGATCATGTCTGCAGTCTCTGACCATCTCCTGGATCATGTCTGCAGTCTCTGACCATCACTTGTATCATGTCTGCAGTCTCAGACCATCTCCTGGGTCATGTCTGCAGTCTCTGTCCATCTCCTGGGTCATGTCTGCAGTCTCTGTCCATCTCCTGGATCATGTCTGCGGTCTCTGACCATCTCCTGGATCATGTCTGCAGTCTCTGTCCATCTCCTGGATCATGTCTGCAGTCTCTGACCATCTCCTGGATCATGTCTGCAGTCTATAACCATCTCTTGTATCATGTCTGCAGTCTCTGACCATCTCCTGTATCATGTCTGCAGTTTCTGACCATCTCCTGTATCATGTCTGCAGTCTGACCATCTCCTGTATCATGTCTGCAGTCTGACCATCTCTTGTATCATGTCTGCAGTATACAATCATTTCTGCAGTCTATGACCATCTCTTGTATCGTGTCTGCAGTCTATAACCATCTCTTGT
Organism: Glandirana rugosa; assembly: GCA_018402905.1. Taxonomy (NCBI): domain Eukaryota; kingdom Metazoa; phylum Chordata; class Amphibia; order Anura; family Ranidae; genus Glandirana; species Glandirana rugosa. The sequence continues at coordinate 319,920 of BLSH010269069.1, forward strand.
ATCATGTCTGCAGTTTCTGACCATCTCCTGGATCATGTCTGCAATCTCTTACTTAAACACATTGCTAATAGTATTAGCTATCTGTTTATGCTGAAGGTAGGACTGTGCAGGCGAAGCAGACTATAGCCGGGTACACACGATCAGATTATTGGACGAATTTTCATCCGTTTTTTTTTTTGGATGCTAGTCTCATAGTGAAGAGGTTACTAAACATCCAAAAATTCTTGTATGACAAAATGCAACGTCAGAAGTGACATAATTTGTTGAATAGTTTTGTATGTGTTCTTTCTTTTTCGAGCATGCGTAGTCTTGCTCTAGTGATATTTTTCGGACGAAAACCGTACTAATTAAACGAAAATCGGACGTTGTGTTCAAAAACTACAAAAATTTTTGAGCCTGCACGTTAGTTATTGTCCGAAAATCCAGAATCGGCTGTCGAAAGCACCATGCTAACGATTAGAAAAATCGGCAGATCGTTCGACGGACTAAATTTTTCTTCAGATTTTTGTGTGTACGGGCCTTTAGTGATCTGCCTGATTCACACCACTTCTAATACTAATCTGAGGTTCCGACGTATGTGAGCTTCAAGGAATGAAAATCAAGAATTTCTGTATATAGTTAACTACCTATGTATCCAGTCCCATTATCCAGTACACAGATGGGGCACATGGACAGCAATGTCATTTGCTACACTTTGCCATGCTTAAAAAACATTGCCTACCATAAGACTATGCCCAGCCTGAAGCCCGACATCAACAATTTCCCAATCTTCAGTCCTACAGTTATGGTTCTTTAGTGCTCCATGTAGCCTGGCCGTGGCTTGAGAAAGGTGGCTAGAAGCCCAGAAAGCTGCATGTTGTGCCTTTTAAACTAAATACACACTATCCAATTTTCTGTAGATTTAGTCCTTCAGATTTACCAAAACCATATAATATGAGGTCAAACCTTAGGAGTTTCAATTTGTATGTAATCAGGCTGGCCCTTGCACTACATGGTTATGATAAATCTGACAACAAAAGTTGGATAGTGTGCATGGGGACTTACCCTCAGTTTCCCATTTTACTTGCTCCATGTTCTGTCTAGCACCCATCTAATAGAACGAAAAAATCCCCCAAATGGGGAAACAAACCAGGAAAAAGAGTTTACATTTGGGTTGCACCTTTTTTTTATCGCCAAGTAGGAGTACTGATACTTTCAGTCAAATACTTGCAGATACCGAGTACCAATACTTTGCAGTGAGATTTGCTTCAATACAAAAAAAATTGGCGAGAATCGTATGCGATTTGAACAGGAATGCGGTGTGATTCCTGTCCAAATCGCAAGCAATTTCCCCACTGCTCTTGTGTCTGTGTATAGAAAGGGAAAAGCGCCATCTAGTGGGTAGTTTAAAAAATGTTAGAACTCACAGTACAGATCTGGCCACATGCAAAATAATCTACATAGGTGACCCGGTCCGCTGATGATAGCAAATGAGGGCCGCTGAGAGGTGCTCACAGGGCTGAAGGAGAAATTCTGGGACTCCGTGGGTATAGGGTGGAAGCAATGTCAACTTGGGGGGAGGGCCGTCTCTACTGCTCCAGCGGCCCTGATTTGCTATAATCGGTGGACCGGGACACCTACAGTATGTAAAATATTTTGCATGTGACCATGTGAACTGAGAGTTCTAACATTTTTTAAACTGCCCACTAGATGGCGCTTTTTCCCTTTCTATATACTAACACACAGGAGTAGTGGGAAAATCGCATGCGACTCGGACAGAAAACGCACCGCATTCCTGTTCAAACCGAATGCGATTCTTTTAATTTTTTACATTTTGTATTGACGCAAATCGCACCGCAAAGTATCAGTTTCGGTAACAGGAGCACTGATACTGGCAAAAAGCTTAGTATCGGCCCCGATACGCTATTGGTGCATCCCTAGTTTACAGAATTTAAACCTTACATTCTGATTGTACAATCTTCCTTAGAGAGTTACCAACATCTACACAGTATGGAGGACCTTCTTGATTGTATGGAAAGGCAACAGATTGCTTACATTATATTTGGTAAATCTAAAGAAGACTGTATCGCCACTTGAAGACCGCCTAATGTACCTTTACATTACAGCTTTCAAGTGGCAAACTGGGATGATTCAGCTTTTTTGTAAAAGTTATCCAAGCGGTTACTTAGCCACTGGATTTCTTTTACCGGCAATGGGAGGCGTAACCCCCCCCTCCCGCTGGTGCCTCTCCAGGATCTCCCTCCCAACTGAAGCTGGCAGTTCCACCAGCTTGCCGTAGAGCCCACTGAGGACCGGAAGGTCTCCGATGAGCTCTGCAGTATAGGAAACTGGAATTGATGAGTACTGTCGTCACTTCCAGTTTCCCCGGATGTAAACAGCGCCATTTTTAAATGGGCAAAGCATCTGAATACACCAATCTTGGCATGATCAGATGCTTTTAGGGCAGAGGAGTCATCTGAGGTCTAATAGTCCCCAGATCTCTTCATAAAGAAGTACCTGTCACTGCCTAATGCCCATCACAAATGATGTTTACATTCCTTGTGACAGCAATAAAAGTGAAAAAAAAAAAAAAAAAAAAAAAAAAAAAAAAGTAAAGAAATGGTGTAAAAATAAGCAAACAAAATTTTTTTTAAAGCACCCTTGTCCCTCCGTGCAATAGCAAATGCATGCGTTCGTAGTCGCACACATACGTAAACAGCGATCACACCACACATGTGAGGTATCGATGCGAACATCAGAGCGAAAGCAATAATTCTAGCACCAGACCTCCTCTGTAACTCTAAACTCGTAACCTGTAAAGCCTTATAAAAAGTTGCCTATGGAGATTTTTAAATACTGTAGATGGGTGCCATTACACATTGCACAATTTTAAAGTGTGACATGGATGGTATCTATTTGCTCAGTGTAACACCATATTTTACCAAAAAATTGGGTATTATATTGTGTGTGTGTGCGCATTAAAATTAATTCAAGATATATCTGGCGAATACTTGTGGGGTGCCATCATCCTTAGTATGAAATATATCAGAAAATGACCCTCTAGGATTGGGACTAGGTTAAAAAATAACATTAATTGATACAAAAATTAAAATACATATCTGAGATAGCAAGGTGCAGACATATAGGTACAGATATAACAATATTTTGATAGGTGTAATTTAACATACTTGTATATATTTTTCTAACATGTTTCGAGGGCTCTTCTTCAGAAGCGTCAAAAGGATAGCACAGATATTTCAGACACTTATCTGCGCTATCATTTTGACACCACTGAAGAAGAGTCCTTGAAACACGTTAGGGGTCATTTAACATACTTGTATATATTTTTCTATCAAAATATTGTTATATCTGTACCTATACGGTCGCACCATGCTATCTCAGATATACGATTTAATTTTTGTATCAATAAATTATATTTTTTATCCTATTTTTGACTACTACTAAGTGCCTACATCGTCCCAATCCTAGAGCGTAATTGTCTGATAAAAATCATTCAAGTGTATTTTCCTCAAAAAACCACTGCACAAATACCATGTGGCATAAAAAATGTGCAAAACCAAATCATTTTATTCTCTAGGGCCTCTGCGATTTTTAAATGCAAATAAAAAGTGTCAGAAAAGGCCTGGTCTATAGGGGATAGAGATTATACATTCAGATTGGTGCATGACTAGCTTTGGACCCTTTCCCACTGTATTCAATTCTGAAAAAGGTTTGGTAGGCTTTAAATGTTGCTCTACTTTTCATAAACCAGATACAAAGCTTACATTGACACTTTATGTTTCAAATTTACTTTATTTTTCAGATTCCTGTTGTCCGGTCTGTGCTTGCAGCAATGTGTTTTTTCGGAGCACTAAATCCCGACCCCTGGAATTCTTTATGCTGGACAAGGTTCGCCATATAACGCTTAGCATAAGATCCGCTCCTCCAGGTTCTAAGCTTGGAGTCAAACTTTTGATGAGCAAAAAGTTCAGAGGGGTCTAGATGACTGTTGACAGACACAGAGGCCGCTCGTTCCCGCCACTGGAACAGGAAGAGGTGGCGTTCAGCCTTCTTCTGACACCACAACCGTGCCAGACCAAGAGCAGTATGTCCGTTTTCATTGAGGTCCTGCGTTTGCGCTCCGTTTGCTAGAAGTTCATCTACACAGTCACACTTGCCCATAGCTGATGCCACATGGAGAGGGCTGTTCCCAAGCTTGGTTTTGGCCAGTACATTGGCTCCTAAATATAAATGAACCAAAAAATATAAAAATAAAACTTCTATCATAACTCCAGACAAGTGCCATAAATGTCAATAGATTTCAATACTGTGCAGTGGAACTAGGAATAATGTTTATTACAATACTTTTCTGATTACTAGCCAGGAAAAATAATGAAAAGTATTTGATATGAAGAACTCAACTTGTAGTTCTGCAACATCTGGAGGTCCGCACTAGAGTATTTGCACTTTGCAAAATAGAGTAGGGATTGGCCAGCGAGGGATTACTTTGATGCAGTTGGCCAGCTTAAAAATGTATTGCAATGTATATGAACTAAAAATCCTTGTTTTTGTGTAAAGTTTGCTAAAAAGGTGTAAAGCAGTGTACAGAGGGTGCATTCAAAATTTTTAGTGTTAACAAGTGGTCACACCTCCTTAGCACCTAATGGGTTATATGTATGTAAAAGCTATTGAGATTTGAGCACAGGTTTGTCTTATTTCTATTGCAGTGCGGGTCTGTGAACAGACCTGAACCTTGTAGTTTTCCTACAACTTGTGTCCATTTGCCCCATATTGGAACATTTGCATCTTGCGGAGTAAAGTAGGGACTGGCCAGAAAGGCATTACTTTGATGCAGTTGGCCAGTTTAAACATGCACTGAATTGTATGTGAACTAAAAATCCCTGTTTTTGCGCAAAGTTTGCATGAAAGGGTGTATAACAGTATGCAAAGGATACATTCAGAATTTTTTTAAGTTACAACCAGGAACACACAAGCACGGCATACATGCAAGCATGGCACATCCACTTGTAAGAGATCAGTTGCAGCTGAAGAAGCAGTTGTGACTAACCTTAAGTAATCTCTGGCCATCAGGAGGTGCATTCTGCAGGGAGTCACCCGTCACATCCTGACCTAGACATGCACTATAGAACTACACAAGCCCTTAAGCTGGCCATACAAGGAACACATTTTGGCTGATTCTTGATGAAATAGACAAAATTCGTCCTGTTGGTACCCTGCTGTCTGACATCATTTAACCTAAAAAGTGAAGGAGCTGATGCAGATGCAGCCACTGTTTGGGTATTCTGACAGCCACTGGCGCTGATGTCATGGTACAATAGCCAGCAGGAGAGATTCCTCCATAAACGGCTGTTAGGCTGAATGCGATAGCTAGTGACAGACCATGGGAGTGAGGGACCACAGATCCAACCACTCCAGGCAGTACTACCATCAGCACTGCCACTGTCTTGTAAAGGGTGGAGTGGATACCAGACTAATCACCCCGCGGTTATCAGTCTTCATTACAAGAAACTCTTTGATACCGCACTACTGCTGAAGAAATTACAAAAGGAAAGCAGGCTTCAAGTAAGCAAACGCATTTAAAAATGTTAAAAGCATTGGCAACCTTACCGTTCTTTAAAAGATAACGTATTATATCCAGGTGTCCTCGGTGTGCAGCAACGTAAAGGGCCACACTGGCTCTTGCAGCTATCCACTCATTCCTCTGCTTCACACTAAACCTCAAGGAATTTTCCGTGTTATAGGAACTGTCTGTAGTCACTCCTAAACTTTTCAGCTACAAAGTGAATGAGAAACACATAAAACAATTGTACCCGTACATGCACAAACCTACAGTGTAGCATATTGGTGGTGTGGACCTAAAGAGGCACTCTAGTAAAAAAGAAAGTCTTTTGAGTCTTGGTGGCCAGTCGGAAGAACGCCCCTAACACTGGGTAATGTTTCCCTTATACTGGTGGTCAGTGGGAGGAAAGCCCCTTACACTGGGTAAAATTCCATTCACATTGGTGGTCAGTGGGAAGAATGCCTTCACAATGGGTAGAATTCTACTTACATTGGTGGTCAGTGAGAATAATTCCTCTTACACTGGGTAGAATGCCCCTTACATTGGTGGTCAGTGGGGAGAATGCCCCTTACAATGTGTAAAAAAGGGATTTTATTAAAACTTACCGTAAAATCCTTTTCTCCGAGTTCACTGACAGACGCAGCTTCTTCATTAACTTCATGGGGTTTTATGTTCGTCCAACTAGAAAAAATGATCTCACGGAGAAATCCAGGTGTGGTGGTTATACGATGTGACATCCAAACACGTACATGCCCATGTTAACAAAATACACAAAGAGTAAGTGAAACATCGACTTTTCAAATCCTCACTGATGTCTGTCAAGGATATTG
>BLSH010269069.1:331702-342122 GCA_018402905.1 Glandirana rugosa
TCTCGCCTCCTTTCTCGGCCATTTAGACATTAAATAGCCGAGAAAGGAAAAGACTTACCTGTCAGTCACTAGTGACTGACAGGTAAGTATTTACAGTGACTGAGAGATATAAGGGGGTCTTAAAAGACCCCTGACATCTCTCCTTTGAGACAGGGAGAAGGGGGCAGAGGATGGAGATTCCCCAGTCCCTTTCTCAGAAGCCTCAGCTGCATTGAGGATGAATAGAGAGGAGACAGTGGCTTCTCCCCATTCATAAACTGAAGCATCATAAGCACAGTTTACGATGCTCAGTGACATTTATGAATGGACAGTCAGTGATCACTGACTGTCCATTCAGAAAAGGAAAGAGCCGATAAATTACAGATTTACCGGCTCTTTCCTCCGCTCTCCATCCTGACAGATAGAGGATAGGGGGACTGGAGGAGGATACAGGGACAGTCAAGGGGGATGATCAGTGCAGCGCTGGGGGAGATTTACAATCACTGACCTCCCGACTCCCTGTATATATTTCATTGTAGCAGCTGAAAGCCGCGGGAGGAGAATCACTGTCAGTTGCTACAATGAAATATATACAGGGAGTCGGGAGGTCAGTGATTGTAAATCCCCCTCCAGCGCTGCAATGATCATCCCCTGCTTGCCCAAGTATCGGATGAGGCATCGGAGCATTTTGCCCGAGTACAAGTACTCGGGCAAATGCTCAGTATCGGCCCCGATACCGATACTAGTATCGGTATCGGGACAACCCTAGAAAATACCCCTTACAATGGATAGAATTCCACTCTCCTTGGTGGACATTGGGAAGAATGCCTATTACAATGGGTAGAATGAGACACTTACAGACAGCTCTACCATGTGGTTTTGGATCCAAAACTATGCAGACACCACGAGATGGGAGGTTGATCAGCCACAGCTCAATAAACCCCTGAAAACCTATGGAGGAACCCCGTTTGGGAACGGCTGTATTGGAATCCATCTGTTTTTCTAAGCTCCATGAAAAATGGGGATCAAATATGTGGCCTATGTGATAGCAACCAGGCATTGATGGATATAAAATTCTCATATACCTTGGCTAGGTTTCCTTCAGCTGCAGCTTTGACAAGATCACTCCAGCCATCCCGTGACCAGATGCTCAGACAAACGGTTCCTCCAGGAATAATTCCATTGAATTTGAAGGTAGATGAGTCAGGCATGTCTCCTGTAAAAGGAAAATCACAAACAACACTGAGATGTTCTGTTACCATTATAAATGCTGTCATTGCTACATGTGGTACCAGAAATGGTTTAAGTATACAAACAATAAGCAACACTGACACCACTTACTAACATGGTGGACAAGGTACTGTATAAGTAATTATTCTCATGGCTTTTACAGGACTATTACAGACAGTATATAGAATAAGAACTTAAACCACCTATAATTCTTAATGCATACATAACGTCATTTGTTTGGATTGAGTTAGGGTACTGCCACATGGACAGCCAAGAGTGGGTAAAAATAGGCAGTTGATCTTTGTTTTTATAACGCCTACCCATGCCACGAAGTAGCAACCTTTGCCATATGAGTTAATGGGACTGTCAGGAAGACCAAGTTCATGCTTGTGCTCAAAGAACTGTACATGTGTGTGCAATGGTCGACAGAGTCAGGGTCGAGCATGCATCTACACGTGCACGAGCATGCACTTTGAATTGACTTTGGTGCCCAGCAGCCTATTTAAAGCAATGCAAGACTCAAGATCATGGCTGAGTGGTCATCAGCCCCTTTGACCAGACCCTGCTTGCTCCCGCGATATACCTTCTGACTATGCTTGATCTCGATCCCTCCAGTACCTGATCTCTGGCTTGCTTCTTGACTCTACACCTGGCTTTTTCCATTGGCTCATCTTGTCTGTGTGATATGGACCTCAGCCTGGAAACTGTCCACAATCTTATCTTCCCAACCTGTACCACTGCATGCCCGTTTGTTGCCAACTTCTGCCTGTCTGACCACATTCCTGCCTCCTGCAAGCCCTGTACCAATCTGTGACAACATCTGACACGAGTTCATGTTTTCCAGCTTCTACTCCATCTCAAGATCCATGTCAAGATCCAGTTCTTCTGTTGACCAGAACTTACTACATGTACCTGTGCTACGCCATGTCCTGTCCTACCCTTTCACCTCTATGGGGTGGCGGATGTCAGCGGTGACATATCCACTGACACCCGCCACTATCCAGTCCAATCCTGCCTGTGAAATCCAGACAGATGATGACATTACTTTCCATACTTCTGGAGGGTCGGATCGGATGGGATTGGTGGTTCGTTTTCATCCAATCTCCCATAGAAGAGAGGGGGAGCTCTGACAGGTCCGTCTCTGCACAGTGAGCGGAGATGGACCTACCTGTCATCCGCCAGCTCAGCAGGGATCATCCACATGAAAGGGGCCTCAAGGCCGTACACACATGCGAATTTCGGATGGAAATTTTCATTCGACGGCCTGTAGTCTGAAATTCTTACCGTTAGTATGCTCTTTTCGACAGACGCTTTTGATTTTTCATCAGACAAAAGCTGGATGTGCAGGCTAGTACATTTTTGTCATACGACAACGTAACATCCGATGTTAGTTCCATTAGTACGGTTCTCGTAATAAAAAAAATAAAAGAATAAAGTTGCAAAAATATTCAAAACATTACGTCACTTCTGACGTGGAGTTCGGCAGTACGAAAATCTGCGTATTGTTAGTACGCTCTTCACTTTCGACACGAGACAAGCATCCAACAAAAAACTGACTTTCTGTTGTCCGAAAATTGGATTGTGTGTACGAGGCTTTAGAATGCACACTGCCATAATTCAGCGAATGTCTGCACCATAGGTGGGCACAGCCACAGCCTATTAGGGTGTGCACCTCAAAGCTCAAAGATGTGTGTATGCATGTGTATATATACTGACAGTGTCAATAGGGCAGTGGACGGTGTCAGTAGGGCAGTGAACGGCGTCAGTAGGGCAGTGAACGGCGTCAGTAGGGCAGTGAACGGCGTCAGTAGGGCAGTGAACGGCGTCAGTAGGGCAGAGATTGGTTGTCAGTAGGGCAGAGATTGGTTGTCAGTAGGGCAGAGGTTGGTTGTCAGTAGGGCAGAGATTGGTGTCAATAGGGCAGAGATTGGTGTCAATATGGCAGAGATTGGTGTCAATAAGGCAGTGGACGGTGTCAGTAGGGCAGTAGACGGTGTCAGTAAGGCAGTAGACGGTGTCAGTAAGGCAGTAGACGGTGTCAGTAAGGCAGTAGACGGTGTCAGTAAGGCAGTAGACGGTGTCAGTAAGGCAGTAGACGGTGTCAGTAAGGCAGTAGACGGTGTCAGTAGGGCAGTGGATGGTGTCAGTAGGGCAGTGGACGGTGTCAGTAGGGCAGAGAATTGGTTGTCAGTAGGGCAGAGATTGGTTGTCACTAGGGCAGAGATTGGAGTCAATAGGACAGAGATTGATATCAGTAGGGCAGTGGACGGTGTCAGTAGGGCAGTAGACGTTGTCAGTAGGGCAGTGGATGGTGTCAGTAGGGCAGTGGACGGTGTCAGTAGGGCAGTGGACGGTGTCAGTAGGGCAGTGGACGGTGTCAGTAGGGCAGAGATTGATGTCAGTAGTTTTAATTTGTATTATTTTATTTTTTCTAATTTTTTTTTTTAATTTTTAAACAGGGGGGATCTGCGCCACACAAGAGGATTAGGGTGTGCCCAGCACACATGGCACGCCCTGTGTGCACGCCTATGGTCTGGAGTCCAGGAGTCACAGGTGATGGTATACAGCAGCAGCCTGTACAAATCAATGACAGGCTGATGGATGCTGCAGCTGTACGGCTGTAACTGATTACCTGTGGTTACACATGTACAGGACGGATGAGCGAATAATTCACATCTATTGGTCTCTGTATGCATGTAACCACTTGGATGAGTGCGGGATTACAGCTGCGGTGATGGATTTGGCACAGTGACTGTATGCCAATACCTATGGGTACCGAGGAGTGCAGCGTGCGTTCACCCCAATGGCTGTGGACAGGATGGCACACCCCTCCCTGTATGCCTGTCAAACTCGGATGTGCGGGTGAGTCTATACAGCCAGTCTGTCTACATTGTCTGACACAGGCTGTCTGCACGCCTAACGAATAAAAATAAAAAAAACACGGCTCTTGCAGACTCTGGTGCCAATGTGAATGAGCCCCGTGACCCCATTGCACAGAAATACGCTGAATTATTTTGGCGCACATTCAAATGAGTCCTAAGGGGTACCCGGTATGGATGCCATTTCCTCATCCTTGGGTCATACTGATACCAAACATACCCGATCCCAATCTGCTCCTGTAATGAGTGCCCATGAGCGAATAAGCGCACTGAGAAATGGTCGGAACCATGGTATACAAACCGCCAAATCCACGGATGCCATGCCAATTCTGTTAATGTTGATCGCACAGTCTGATTGTTATATGTCTGGTGAACGCAAAAGGCGATTTCCCCCAACTTCCTGTCTACTGTCACTGAGGCCGCAATCAGGTTTGCAGCGTTTCCCAAAAGTGCGCGTTTCCTGTGTTTCTCGCGCATTCAGAAAACATGAATTGTGAATAATGGAAACTTCTAGGCTGCATTCACACATGGGTGTTTTGAATCGTGGGCAGAATCGCCGCAATCCTGCCTGCGAACCACACCACATTTTTCGGTGCCATTAAAATGAATGACATCTGAAGTTTGCGTTGTGCGATTTGTCATTTTAGCAGAGCGTTTAGAAATCGCAGGTAGAATGTGATATGAATGCAGCCTGAGGCTCCAATCACAATTCACGTTTCCTGAGCGCGTGACAAAACACAGGATACGCGATTGGGGGGAACACGCTGCAAACGTGCTGCAATGTGCGTTGGCGCTGCCATTCATTTTTAATGGAACCCCAAAAGCGGTCAGCTGTGCAGTAAGCGCACTACAAACGCATAAAAGAAACGCACAGCGCTCCCGGCCCAATAGGGTACTGCAGATTCTTTGTTTGTCGCTCATTGGGCAGCCCGATGTACGAGGCTCGGAAACGCGTAAAGAACGCGGAGCCCCCTCTCCCCAGCCTTGTCACCTTCATCTACATAGGACAACCTCTGGAGGTGGATTGGGATCCCAGCCAGCAGCTCCAGCTTCTCTTTCAGCTCCGCCATCTTCATATGAGGACCACATCCGGGCACTGAGAACCTCTCCTGGCTCTCCCGGAGTCTCACTTTGATGCTGAACTGGCTGTCACGTGGGGTGAGAGTCCCGGACTTCATTTTCCCGCGGTGAGCCATAGGAAAAGATCAGAGGAAGCGAGAACCGGGGAGAGGAAGCGTCGCTAGGCAACCACAAGGACGCTACCAACAAGAACGGGGCTGCTGAACTGGTTACTGGGCAACGCTGCGCCCGCCTCCTCTATCCAATCAGTGAGCGCAGAGCTTAGAGTTGCTCCTGCTCATCCAATCAAAGAACATCGTCTATAACCTTACGGTAACAGGGCGTGTTGAGCGCTCTGGATTGGTTCCCTTTGTAAACATAGAGGAAGATCACAGTGTAGACATGTGTTATGGTTTACCTCAATTGGAGAAGGTAGATGAGAGCTGTATATAAATATTGCGGGGTCGGAGACCTCTGTAGAGAGAGCAGTCATTAGTAATGATAATAATCCGAGGAGAAAAATAAATGTCTTTGCTGTGAGGTGGTGTCACCGAGACAGGAAGTGACCAAAATCCCACAATGGTGTCACGTTTCCATTTTATTATTTCTGATAGATGAACGAATCAATCAGCATACAAGCGTATAGGCATAACTCCCTTTCCGATCGATTTAGACTCAATTCAGATTTGAGTCGATCGGCCGGAGCAGAAAATGATGGATCATGAGATATTTTTCTCATGAATCTGATTCTGATTGTATTTGCTATGTATCATTTACAGTCTTCCAGCTATCAACTGAAATCTACTTCCCTGTGTGTGGCATATCGATCAAAATGTTTCTTTTTTTATTGGAAGAGATCGACCAGAAAAGAAATCAATCGTTTATCAAATTATCGCACACAGGCAGAAGAAAAATAAATTTGTCACTCAATTGTCTTTGCTGTGAGCTGATTTCACCGAGACAGGAAGTGATTGAAATCCCCAATGGTGTCACTCCTCAATTTTGCTACCTAATAGTTTGATCTAAATGATCAGCAAACAATCAAATAGGCATAAACTCCCTTCCAAACGAGTTAGACTCAATGTAGATCAGATTTGATCTATATGAGTCGATCAGCCCGGGCAGAAGATGATTGATCGATTGGCAGCGCTGAGATACTTTGGTCATGAATATGACCGTATTCCATATGTATGATGGAAACAGAAATGTGATCAATAATTCACAATCAAATCTTTCAACTACCGATCAAAATGCACTATCCTGTGTGTGGCATATCTATAGATCCATTATTCTAATCAGGAGAGATTGATCAGAAAAGAAATCAATCATTTATTGAAGCGTGTATGGTCACCATTATAGCGGACACACAAGCAGCAATTTTATTAACTGATCGATGTGCAATTCAATCAAAATGATCAAATCGATAAAGAATCGAATAGGCATAACTTCCCTTGCAGAGGATGACTCTATATAGATAAATTATCGATCGATTTGAATCTGTTGGCTGTACTGATATCTGATTAGGGATTGTATGTGTTAATGCAGATGTTATTGATGACCTACAATCATGGCTTCTAACGATCCTGCCTCTTCATACAAGTTAGGGTGACCATATATGCTTCATTAAACGATCGATTTCTTCAGACAGTAATAATTGATCTGTATCTGACAACCTATTCGACAGATATTACACATACTAGGGAAGTGGAAATCGAGTTGGGAGGATACGATCCTAAGTTATTGATCACATCTCTGTTTTCACAATGCAACCTCATAATCTGATCGATTGAAAAATGATCAAATTCACAAACAAAGCATCTCAGTGCTGCCGATTGATGCAACACGATCAATCATTTCTGCCCTGGCCGATCAACTCAGTTTGATGAAATCTGATCTAAAACAAGTCTGAATTGATTAGAAGGGAAGTTATGGCCATTCAGTTGTTTGCTATTTTGTTTGAATCACAGATCAATCGGATTATAAAATTGAAGCATGTATGGACACAATAAAGATGGCTGCGCATGTATAGATTTGTGACCCGTCTATCACAAACAAGATATTCATCACTGATTGGAAACACGATCAACCGGAAACAATTAAAAAAAGAGAGAGATCATTTAAATGAGTTTTATTACAATCAGCCGACTGACACATGCAGATATTTGTGTGATCGATCAAAAACAATCAATAATATTCTGCCACAGTCGATCTGATTTATGATTCTTATTTGATTTGACCATCTTAAGCTGCCCATACCCTATACAATCTGATTGTACACTCTCCTTATAGCTGCCCATACACTATACACATTGATTGTATAATCTCCTTTACATCTACCGTAAACTATGTAGTGCAAGGGCCTGCCTAATTAAATAGGAATGAATGGATTGTTTAGGTGCCCCCCCTATTATGTGGCTTTGGTAAAGATAAAGGAGATTGTACAATTAGATTGTATTGTGTATGGCCCGCTTTGGCTTTAGCCAAACTATGTAATAGGAGGGCACACCTAAACAATCCATTCATTCCTATCAAATCAGGCAGGCCTTCCCACTACATAGTTTACAGCTACAGACATCATCCTGTTATCGTTTTTTTTAAAGTCTGGGGCCAGCTTTTTTGTAAAAGCCTTTGGAGCGGCTAATTAGGAAGGGATCCCCCGCCAATGCCTCTCTGGGATCTCCATCCCTAGCGAATCCAGATTGAAAGCCGGCGATTCCGCTGGTTTACCATAGAGATTATGGAGGATCGGAAGGTCCCTGATAATCTCTATGGGAAAGGGAACAGGAAGTGATGTCACTTCCTGGTTCCCAGATGTAAGCGGCACCATTTTTATGTTGGTAAAGCATCTGAACATACGGATCTTGGTGTAATCAGATGCTTTTAGGGCTAAGGTCTGATAGGGACCAGATCCCTCCATAAAGAGTACCTGTCACTGCCTGTTACTGTCACAAGAGATGTTTACCTTCCTTGTAACAGCAATAAAAGTGAATATATTTTTTTTTTCAAAGAAATCGTGTAAAAAAAATAAAAATAAAGAGACCCTGTGCTCCCCCGTGCCCCCGCACAAAGGTGAACGCGCGTGTTGGTCCCGCACGCATAGGTAAACAGCGATCGCACCACAGATGTGAGGTGTCATCGCAAACATCAGAGCAAGGGCAATCATTTTAGCACCAGACCCCCTCTGTAACCTGCAAAGGCCTTTAAAGCATCGCCTATAGCGACTTACTTTGTTGCCATTTCATGAGCAAGCGTGACATGTTAGGTATTTGTTTACTCGGCGTAACACCATCTTTTATATTTTACCAAAATATGGGTTATTATATTGTGATTGTGTGCATTAAAATTCACTAAAGTGTGTTTTTTCCCAAAATATGATGTTAAAAAAACTGCTATGCAAGTACTGTGTAACATGAAAAAAAATGCAACTAAAAAAAAAAAAAAGTTTATATATATATATATATATATATATATACACACACACACAAACACATATACAGACTATATTGTCAAAAGTATTGAGACACCTGCCTTTACACGCACATGAATGGCATCCCAGTCTTAGTCCGTGGGGTTCAATATTGAGTTGACCCACCCTTTGCAGCTATAACAGCTTTAACCCTTCATGGAAGGCCGCCCGCAAGGTTTAGGAGTGTCTATGGGAATGTTTGACCATTCTTCCAGAAGTGCATTTGTGAGTTCAGGCACTGATGTTGGATGAGAAGGCCCAGGACACTGTCTCCACTCTAAAGCCCCGTACCCACGGTTCGACGATCGCATACAACAGGTCGTACTCACGACCGTTGTATGCGATATCAATCGTTCGTATGCGCGATTTGAACAGTCGAACATACGACGGTTGTACAAGGGAGTTGTATGAGCAGACTAGAAAACTTGGTCGTACCAACAAGCTCTCATACGACCGTTGTATCGTGTGTACAGAGCAGTTGGTACAACCAAGTTGTATTGTGCAAAACACGCATGCCCAAAGTCAGGAACGGCTGGATGCTAATTACAATCACCAGAATGTTCTTTCCCCGGCCGTACGATCGTGTAGTGCAGTCAGTATGCTGCATACAACAGCCAACATACGATTCGACGCGATCATACGTGCGATCGTCGAACCGTGTGTACGGGGCTTAAGTCATCCTGAGGTGTTCTATCGGGTTGAGGTCAGGACTCTGTGCAGGCCAGTCAAGTTCCTCCACCCCAAACTCGCTCCTCCCTGTCTTTATGGTCTGTGCTTTGTGCACTGGTCCAAATCATTTGGTGGAGGGGGGATTATGGTGGGGGGTTGTTTTTCAGGGGTTGGGCTTGGCCCTTTAGCTCCAATGAAAGGAACTGTTAATGCATCAGCATACCAAGACATTTTGGACAATTTCATCCTCCTAACTTTGTGGGAAGAGTTTGGGGATGGCCCCTTCCTGTTCCAACATGTGTGTGTGGCCTCCTCATCAGGGACACAGATGATTGTGACTAAGGTTTAACAACTTTCCTGAGGGGCAAAACTAAAAATAAATTGTCTGAATATCCCGGTACGCTCACAGTAGAACATTTATCGACTCACAAAGTATATCTTGCCCAGAATGTATTTTTTCTGTAATTTTTGCACAAAATGTTAAATAAAGAATAATAAAAAAATGTCTGAATTTCAGCTTTAACCCATCTGTAGCCAAGCATATCTCATGATTATTTGAAAACCATTGGATGGTTTGTAGTATTATGTATATGGGGTCAATTCAAGCCGCAGCAACTATTTTTAACTGCAGTCATTATTTTATCACAAAACTTGATGAGTCTGTATGAAGGTATATAGAGAGACAAGGCAAGGATGGGGGGGTGAAAGGAAGATTTCAGCTGTGCATGTAAGTTATAGAAGGCAACAGACATTATTTAGCAGAGCAGTTAGGATTGGTCTACTAAATGTGAAAAGGAGCAAAGGAGCTCAGAGCTCCTCCTGATGGTAGAGAGAAAGAAGTCTGAAATATTAAATAGTATGTATATTGTGGAAAAAAATACATAAAATGTGTATATATATATATATATATACATACACACACATTTTATTTATTTTTTTTCCACAATATACATACTATTTAATATTTCAGTAGTTAAAAACTGTATATATATATTTTTATATATATATAAAAAAATATATATATATACAGTTTTTAACTACGTGAGTTTTTCCAATTTTATTTCCCCTATATGTTATGATGGAGAGCTCTTTATTATTACCTGGGAGCAGGGCCGAAACTGGGGGGGGGGGGGGGGGG